>CALNHX010006495.1:0-88099 GCA_940337035.1 Agriotes lineatus | reverse complement strand
ATCATTAGTAAATGTATAGCATCTTTATTAATTTGAGTATTTTTACTAATATAGATGGGCAATACTGAATTTTTACCAAATTTGTTTTTTCTTTCTAGTGTATATACATTTATACGTAAATCATTCATTGTTTCAAATTTTGATATATTTTTTAATTTCATTGGAAATTCTAGTCCCGAGTACTTTAAAACTTTACTGAAATGTGGATATGAAGATGTTCTATCAGAATTCCCATTTGCAGGACGTAATGCTGACACTACTGACCACAAAAAACAATATTCGTCATCATTTTTTACGTTAATGACGGCCTTTTTATTTTTAATATCTTGAGGTAACTCAATATATTTACCTACTGTTAATCGTGTGTAATGATTTAAATTTACTTTTAAATGTAATATCTCAAGCAAACTCCAACCTGAATCACGTTCTTGAAAATCTTCTAATTTCGTCAACAACTTATTCTCAACATTAGTCTCATACCACTCTTTTAAATTGGTGCCAGAATCAATTTTTTCATTTTTAGTACCAAACGTTTTTAAATCTACCTCGCCACTACTAGGTTTTATAAAATATGCACTAAATATTACGTTAGCTTTAAGCATTAACTTATCTTTTATAATTTGTTTCACTTTTATTGAGAAACTTCTGTATGCTTTTCCAAGAAATTCTTGTGGTTCCTTATAACCTAAATTTACAATCATACCTGTTCTTATTCTACTGTTAAAACAAGATTCTACATCTTCCCATATCAACTTGTTCTTTTGCTGCCGCTGCTGCTGACCACTCCCTACACCCGCTCCCTTCTTTGCTAATTTTGTTTTTAAATTTCGCAATAATTGCCGTTGCCCCTTTAACAAACTTAAATTTGCCTCTAGCCTGAATGGATTTTCATTTTTAAAACTATGCTTACGTATAAATCTACTAACAATTAAAATGGTTTTATTTACATGTTTAATCAATGTCTCAGCCTCATCACTATATTTTACAATCGCTATCGCGTCTTTGATTGTTTTTATTGAGTTCGAACTTAATTCGGTAACGCTGTCTGTCGCAGACATGTTCGCGCGCGTGCAGTTGTAATACTAACTCTTGAAGACAGCCGAGCCGCTCTATTTATTCATCATCGCAGCTGATAATGGAGGCCTGCGTCAGCAAAAATTCAAACAAAGGCAGCATTCAATTTAGCAGTAGTGCATATTTTGTCCTCAAACAATAGGTTCCTTTGTTCAATTTTTAACAGCTTTGCAAACATGTCTGGACATGTCTGAAGCTTGTTTATCTGATAATGGCGGTCAGCAAAAATTTCTCCAGACAACAATGGCTTCATTGTCCAATTATCGTGCTGATTTTAAAACAATGGATATCATTGTTCAATTTATCAGCTTTGCACATTTTAATCTCTAGACAACAATGGCTTCATTGTTCTCGAATTTCGTGCTGATTTTAAAACAAGGGATGCCATTGTTCAATAACATCCTGCAAGAATAGACTGCGTACTCAGACGATGACTCACATCCGGTCGAGCCTGAGAAAATGTTGATAGCTTCTGATTTACTGATAACATCCTGCAAGAATGAACATGTCTGCATCCCAGACGCTCGAGCGTGGGAAAATTTCAAAAACTACACTTTTAACCCAAAAAATTCCCGGAAGTGGCCGAGGTCAATGACCCCGACTAGGCCACGCCCACCGGCTAGGCCTGTGACCTTGACCTCGGCCAAAAAATTCCCGGAAGCGACCGAGGTCAATGACCCCGACTAGGCCACGCCCACTGACCTTGACCTCGGCTAGTCCCGTGACCTTGAAAAAAGTTCAAGGTCAAATGTGAGCCAGAACGCCCCTAGCTACACTACTAAAACAGAATTACATTTATATTCGAAATACCTCTTACTTCCAAAACTAACGATTATCAAATGATACAATTAATACCATTTCCGATTTTTATCCAAAATTATCAATTTCGTATGATTATACCTACTTATAGTACTTTATTATTTAACGTTAAAAACAGCATTCCCGTTGAAATAAGTCATTGTAAACTTATAACTTTAGACACCTACTTTTGTAATCAAAATAACTACTTTGAAATCCCCAACGACAAATTGTGCGAAACACAACTTCTGTCATTTAATAAAAATAAAACATGTATCCCTTATTTATTCAATTTAACAGAGATCAAAATATCACAAATAAATCCTGCGACATGGTTAATATCTTCCCCATCTGAAGCAATATTGGACGTCAAATGTAAAAATCAGAATTTTAGAAAAGGAATATCTGGCACTAACCTCTTACACCTCAGTTCAGACTGTCTTGTTTCAATAAATCAAAAACACATGTTATTCACCGCAAAAAGAACCTCAAATGAAATTGGTAATTTAAAAATTTCAAACATTGACCGCTTAATAATTCCTGAATCAAACCACATAAATGTTTCAAAGATTGACTTGATACCTCTTGACACCCAGAAATTGGTTGAGGAGCGAATTAAGCTTAATAAATATGAGAATTTGTTAAAACCTATTAATTATATTAAATCTGATAATTTAAGTGTGTCTGCAATTATATTTACTCTGTGTACTATTCTTATGTTAATAATTTTTATATTGTATTTGTATTATAATAGAAACACAATGAAGATTAAACTTATTAGATTTTTAAATAAAGATTTTGAACCAGTTAACGTAAATGCATAAGTTTAATTTTCTTTTCTCTTTGTAAGTTCAATGGAGGCATATTTGAATACCACCCATTGAACATTTTATCGGCGGACGAGTTATATTATGACTAGACAATGCCCCCCTGTGTAAAACTGCAAGCTTGCAACCTTGAACAATAATACCTTCTTTATATGAACTGCAAGTCTGCAACCTTGAACGCACGTGGCTTCCTGTCTCGCGCTCCCTTTTAGAGATAACGCTTATCTTAGTTGATTAGACATAGTATATATACAAGTAGCTTGCACCTCTAAGATAAGTTCCAGTTAGTTCGTAGCTAGATGTAAGAAATTGTCTGGCAGCTAATCTGTGTGCTTCCAATGTTATATTTCATTGTAAAATAAAAATAAACGTTTTTTAAAAAATCGTTTCGGCGGCCTTTTAATAAAACTCAGTATGGTTAGCGCAAGCACACCAACAGTATTATATTATTCTATATACCTTTACAGCTTTCCATACTATCATGTTGAAGGCTTACTGGCTTGACAACTCCTTTTTTCCGCTGTTGATCATGTAAGTCAGTGATACAACCTTAGTAACAACTAACAAGACGTGTAAGTCGCTGATTATATTTGTTTGCTGCTTTTCCTTGACAACGGAGCTTATTATTATTATTATTAAGTTCCTAGGATAATAAAATTAGCAACGCAATATGCAGACTTAAACGTTTTGTTTATAATTGCAAGTGTTTGTGTGACCTGTGACACGCACATGTAACACGACTCACGAAAACTAATCCTCGTGACAGGTGACAAACCAAACGATTTTTTCAAACATCTAGGAAAATTTCCATAAGCAGCAGGAAAAGTATAATAAGAAAACTGGGAATGTATCGCCTATTAACATTCCTTGCTACTTAAATAGCTATTAAATTGATATTTTTCTTGTGATCTTTATATGAATCCATCCAAGGCTTAATTAATTCACTTAAATGGAAGCATTTTTAAATAACTATGTAATTGTGTACCTGTTTGCTGAATCATATCGGTTCCCTATACACAACTAAACTTAAAGCGACAAATCTCACATGATATTTGTGTTTATTAATTATTATTTTTATATTTTTTAAGATTTTATTTGTTATGGAAAAATGTCTGTTCGTAGCTGATAGCAAATCTACTTTATATACATTCACAATATTTTCGTTTAAAATTCCCATATGTTTATTTACAATTGCTTTCACTAAAAGAGCCATTGCGCCACTATCAATTAGAGCAAAATAATTAGTATTTCAAAATGTAAGCTTAATAAATGGTAGTTGTAAATCTTCTTTCTCTTCTTCTAACAAATAGTGTCTTGGATGCTTATAATGTACCTACAGTGAAAATGCATTTATTTACATTTATATAAACAGAGTTAATAGGAAAGTGATCCGTCATGCTTTTAGCGAAGATGCATTGATACGTCGCAATAAAACTAAATTGCATTCTCCACGAACATTTATTGTAAAATTATGGATGCCGACATGTTTCGAAACCAAACTGGTTTCATCCTCAGGCCATAATGATAATTAATATAGGTAGTAGTCGAAGCACATGTTAAAAGAGCACTGAGTGCTGTCATCATCAATGACTGCCACTCCTTAACTTTGCAATTTTTAATTAATAAATTTTCATGTATTAACCAGTACAACGATCTTTATAACGTAGTTTGCTGGTTAATTAGTTACTTCTTCATGTGGTACGCTTTTTAATACATTTTCTATCTCGTCATCAACGTTTAAATGTTTTAACTTCACTTTTAACATGTGCTTCGATTATTTCCTATATTAATGATCATTATCCCCTGATGATGAAACCAGTCTGGTTTCGAAACATGTCGCCACCCATAATTTTACAATAAATGTTCATACCCGTATAAGCAGAGTTTATAAAATCAAATAGCTACCTTCTGTTAAGCTTTCGTTAATCTAGTAAACAACAATGATTAACCAATTACGTTTACGAAAATTCCACGAAATAACGAGCATTCCAGGATTGGAGATTTCGTTGCTGCGGCATTTTCATAAACGCAAAGGACAAAATTTCTATGTGACTAACGTCATTAATTGATTTATCGTTGCTGTTTACTAAACTACGACCACTACTCATTATTTTTTAGATCATGGCTACTTGATAATGGCACGTTTTAATAACAACCCAAAACTTTGAGAGGAATTTATGAACTAAGATTATCTTATTACGCTTTTTAATTTGCCTTTAAATAATAACGTAAAATTTCAAAAAAATTCTAATAACTAAGTTAAAACTAAAAAAGATCTTAAAGATAGGCAAGGTGCCTCTTGCAGTCAAGTCTAGTTGAAGTTTGTTTTTATTAGTGCACTACACAATAGTAAGAATGTGTAGTAAAGTAGAGATCGATATCTTTACATTTGTGAAATTAACGTAAAAATAAAACTAAAATGCAAGGCTCTACCACTTCGTACTGGAGGGACCTTGTACTAAAGCATATTAGGTTTAATCGATTCTCTATAACCTTAGGAATGTATTACCAGTCGGTGTCCTATCCTTTTTGAGACACCCTGTATACAGCTTCCATATTATATTACTTTCTTCGGCTTGTCGTTTTTTTTTTTGTAAATTATACTTGACCCCTTGGACTTTTTTAAACTTTCTGGCAATCATCTCCTTAGCCGATTTGTGCTCTAGGTCAAAATTCCAGAATATTTACCGTCCAGGCGACCACTTATTATATTATCCCTCAGAATATGGGTCCCGAGGGTCCCGAGTGGTGTAGCTTGAACAAGCGTCCACGTTCGATCAGCAGAGTTAAGCAACGCTGTCTCTGGTCAGAACTTGGATGGGAGTTCCACGGCTGCATCTCTCGGCGCCTCGTGGTACGGCTATCACGGAAAAAAGTTGGTCCCGGCGGTCATAACAACATCATGACAGTCGTTAGTGGGGTTGGAAGTCCTCATAACTGCACAGCGACGCCTGTAATTGGCCTAACGGCTGTTGGCTGAGTGCAAATTAAATAAAATAAAATATCGTTGCATTTGGGGGTTTTGAGACAAATTCAATCTGATCCCAAAATTTTATCTTTAGCATATAATGTTACTTTTTATGTTTTACCTGCAATTTAGTAATATTGTCATTCCATTATAGAATGCCAATTAATATTTCAGTTATGCGATTTGCTTATACTTTCTAAAATATTCCTAACTTCTATTTATTATAATGACTTCTACTTTGTTTTAATTTGAGACCAACCCCAAATCTAATTGTTAGTTTTAAATGCCATTTTCGTTTGTGCATGCCTGAATTTCACTGCGATATTGGCTTAGCCTGACAATTTGGTATTTTTGTATTTATGTATATGTACTACTGAAACTACTACTTTGAAAGAAGAAATTATACTGCCTCTAGCTGAGAAGTCGGCCGTCTGCTATTTTTCTTGGTTAGCTGTGAGAGTGACGTAACAAACTATTTTCGATCATTGTTAGCAGTCGCGTAGAGGAAAGCGTTTTAACCGTGTTTTGCCGCAGTCTTTAATCATTGAATATGTAAACAGATTAATTCGTTCCTTCGGGGTTTGTGTGTTATGATTTGATTACGTCACCAAACCTGATTTTATACATTTTCTTTGTAAATTTAATTATTGTTTACTTTTTTTCTTACTTTCAAGTTAATTGTTGATGATAGTTAACGTTCACGAGACACTATTGCTGTTGTTTCCTAAAAAAGCCTGGAATTTAGGTGAGTTGAATTTTGTGTAAGATATATTTAATGCGCTTTCAAATCCTATGGTTGTAACTAATATTACAAAATTGAACAAATAAGGAATTTGTTTTGCATGTTAAATTTAACCAACAGTGCTAAACCTAACATTACCAGACTCCTAGAGAAAAGTTAAAATTTTGCTTATATTTGGCCATGTTTCTTACGAGATAGGAGATAGATTTTTCAAACATTCCTATTCTATTTTTTTACTTCCTTTTACAATTCTACAATTTTTCCTGAATACTTTGTTTAGCTTCAGGATAAATCAATGAAGGATTCGTCTACATATACACGGTGTTAATACTAAAGCGTTACACCCTAAAATGTCAGTTAGAACTCATGAAAACAAACTGTTCTTAGTTCCAATTTATGATTTGGTGCACCGGTTCGTAGTTATTGGAGTTCCGTTGTCTTTCGAAAAGTCGTCATAACTCCCTTATTGTAGAGACTATTGGAAAAAAATCAAACTTAGCTTTGGGCTCTCTAAAACATTTGCATTTGCAGTTAGTTTTAATTTTTTTAAATAACACGAAAAGAGGATGGTGTTGAAACTTCATATATAACTTTTGTGTACTATGTAGATGCGACAAGAAGCTTTTTATGAAAATCGCATAACCGGAAGTAGGTGTTTACTGCTGTGACTTTTCAGTTTTTTTCGTTTTTTTAAAAACGGTTCCAACTATTTTTTCAAACACATTTTATTACATTTCGAATGTTGATGATGTGAAATTGGTGATCTTCCAGTTGAATACTTCTAAAATGGGTTTCTTTGTCTTTTTTTCCTAGAACACCCGGTATATGATTACATTTTTGAATTCAGCTTAAAATTCCAGAGAAAAGTTGTCTCTTCAACTAACGCTCTATTTTGTACCATTTTTGTAGAATTTGTAGTTTTAAAATTTTTGACAAATGCTTAAAAATTTAAACTCAAATTTTTGGCTAATTACAAGATCACTGTAAAAGGAAGTTGTGTGCGTGTATCACACCAGATTTTTCATCTTCTATCCGTATTTGTAGTCAACATTTAAAAATCAAGAACGCAATTAACGAATTCAGATACGATTTCGTTTTACGGAGTTCGTGAAAGTATATGCAATGTGTCTCCGGATTATTGACTTCTGTAGGAAAAATCTGTGTACTGACATGACTGGTTAATTTTTTTAAATTTAAGGTACCTGAATGCACTTATCACGCAATTGTTTTTAACATCTACTGAGTTACGGAACCATATAACAATATAGTTCGTGTTTATGCTAATGCTTACAGTGTTTCGTGATTATTCTCTTATGCTAATATTTTCCTGTTTGAGACTCATAAGTTAATAGATTTGATAAGTCACTGCAGTTTGCTCCTTATTGTCTATAAATAATAAGAATCTATCTGTAATAAAATAATTTACAAGCTTGGTGAAGATCAGAAAAATGATCTATATTTTAAAGCGCGACCATTAACTTTTTCCAGCAAAAGGGTGTTTTGAGCAACCTTCACATTCACACTGTTGGGGAATCTAGAATAATGTTGAGTAATATCAGAAATATAACAAGTCCTAAACATTTTTCCAGAACAAAATATTTTAGGGCTTTTTTCTCAACAAACCAGAAAGTAGAAAAATTCCAAATCTTTTAAACCTTTTTGCGATACTCACGAATGCTTTTTTTTACGAAAAGTAGTTTCGCAAAAGTTTTAAATTTGTTTCCGGAAATATGTTTTGCACCTGTTGTATTTTATATTAACTAGAGTGCCTGGATGTCAAATTTGCAGCAGAAGAGAGTGTGGTCACGATTGTCAAATAAACAAAGAGGTAGACATGGTATTATTTTTCTAGCATTGCAAGTAAGACAGACTGTTGTCAAAGGTCTACATGTCACTATTTTGATGACAATGACGTTACATAAGTTTATTTATTTGTTTTATATTATATAAATGGATCAATGAAAAAGATGTAGTATATACCAGTGGTAGTTGTTCTGAAGTATAATTTTTGTTCAAAAAGCAATACTTACCAAATCATTCATAAGGAAAAAACTGAGCTTGACTTGTTTTTGCACTCCAAATCATCCTTACCACAAAGTTTGAGGAAAAAATATTGTGGTATTATTTATTAGCGTTAAACAACAAAATCCCCTTGGACGAACGCCTCTTGTTCAAACGCCATATCGATAATTAGCTGATTGACTTCAATTTATAATCCAAAACAGATTGACAATCAAGGCCACACTCTCTTCTGCTACAAACCTGACATATCATCAAAACAGTCAAGGCACTCTAGTATTAACTTGCGCATCCGTATTACCGTAGAAACGCTAATTGTTATAATTTACGAACCAGGGTGGCTTTATCTTTTTGTCATCATTTGTCTGATAATGTTGACAGACGCGTTTTTCAGGTGAAATCAAGCCCTTGTCATTTAGTCTACTTAGTGGTCGTACAGAATAATTAATATTCTAGAGGCGATTTTAGATGTAAACGTAACTAAAACATCGACAATAAAAACATTAAACAAACAGCACCTTAGATATTACTAATCAGAATTTTATTGCTAAGCGTTTAAACTTTGATTATTTCTTTCATGTCCATAATAATGCGTAATCACCATGGTTTCTGTCAGTTTAATAATGGCAACAATTTGAACATCAACATTTAACCGCGGTTAAAAATCGCTTGTGCACAATTTTAACATGATCATAAAAGGTGCTTCACCAACTGAACTTTACTTATTTATTTAGGAAATAATCATGCCGAACATCCCGCGTGCATGTAAACTAGCCTGATTAAATTTTGACGATTCCTTTCAGAAGAAATATATCTCGTAAATTTTCCGCCCCAAATTTCCTCGTGCTACACACCCGATATTCTTGTTAAGCGGCAAATTTAGTTGACAATTTTCTTAGAAAACATTCTGACAGAAAACATCCAAATTTAATCGGCTATTTTAATGCACTTGAGATATTACTGTTGATAAGTTGTAGCAAGAAAACATTATGCCAATGTTTACAAATTGTGTTAACGTTATTTTCTGTAAGCATTTCACTTTCTTCTCAGCTTTTAAGACACTTATAAAATTTGCAAGAATTGAATCTGTAGTTGAGATAGACTTGCAGCTCATTCACGTTCTTTCTGCTCGTAATAAAAACATGTTTACAACTAATATAGTTAACAGTGAATTTTTTAGCGATAAACAGCAAACGTCTTGAAAAATTGTTATTCTAACCAAGTGGAACAGAATGTCCTTTCTTTGTTTTATACACGATTTTATTATGAATATGTTTAATGAAGTTTCTGTGCGTCACTCGATTTTTCGGTGACGTTAATGTTTTTTTTTTTGTGTTTTGACATTTTTAATTTATTTAGTTTAATCGGATGCACACATTGACGATATTAGTTGTATTTTTTGCATAAAATTCTATTCTATCTACTAAACTTATTCGAACTTTTCCAATCTTAAGTAGTGAAATTGTATGAGAAGGCAGCATATCTGTATTTTTTCACGAAATTTGTGACACATTATAAAATGATACTTTAAGTGACTAAAACACCTGAATGCACTTTGATCAAAAACATTCAAAATTTATCCGATCGCGTATAATTTTAAAATATAAATGAAGATGAGTTTAAAAAACTTTTTATTAATGAGATGAATGCTGCAAGCACACATTTGTATTTTCGAAAAAAGCAGAAGGAAAATTTAAGGAGTGTAACATATTTAATAAAAACAAATCAAAGAAGCAACAACAACCGTCACATGAAATACCACAGCAGAGAAAAAGAATAATGCTGATGCATAGCATGGCAGATCAGTTTAGAGCAGTTATCGGCTAGAGAGGAGTACCTAGTTCAGGAAAAAAATGGGATAGTAAATCACTATATAAAAAATCTGGTGTGATACACGCACACAACTTTCTTTTACAGTGATCTTATAATTAGGCAAAATTTTATTTTAAATTTTTAAGCATTTGTAAAAAATTACAAATTCTACAGAAACCGTACAAAATAGAGCGTTAGCTCAAGAGACAAATTTTCTCTAAAATGTTAAGCTAAATTTAAAAATGTAATAATGTACCGGGCGTTCTATTTAAAATAGTAGTTAATAAAAAAAATAAGAAAAAACCAAAAGAAACCTATTTTAGAGGTATTCGACTGGAAAATTACCTATCTCATATCAATACACATTAAAGATGTAATAAAAATGTAAAGTTTGAAAACAATCGTTAGAGACGTTTTTGAAAAAAACGAAAAATCTGAACAATCACAAGAGTAAACACCATACTTCCGGTTACGCGATTTTTTTCGAAAGCTTGCAGTCGCATCTAGATATACACAAAACTTATGTATGAAGTTTCAACGCCATACCTCTTTTCGTTTTTGAGATATTCTGTTCACAGGCAGACAGACACACACACAGACAGACACACATAGAGACAGACCAATGAACAGTATCACGGTTTTTGGGTTAAGGGGACTCTAAAACGCGAAGATCTGTTGCAAACTCAATTTAGAATTTTTGGGGTGAATCCAATACTTTCTTTATCGTAAAAGGAAGTAAACAAATATAAAGCAAGAGCAAAGACAATATGTATAGGACGTAAAGCACATGTTTAACAAAAATTAGTGCTGAAACTTTTACCAAAGACTAAATAAAGTAAAAAACAATATCAGACTACCACACAGAATTGTAGGGATAAAAACGTAAATTTAGTATAAAAAAGATAAAATACGAGTTGAGTATTTTTCGGAGCTACTAAACGACACAGAAGGGGAAGTAACAGGATTTGGTAACGCAAAACTTCTACCTTGGAACCAATAAAAAGAATGAATGACAGCAAAAGGCTTGGGGAGAGCAGTCTCTACACAAAGTGAATTGTCGAAATTTGTGGGTAAAGCTCTGGCAGAATAAATGTACGAGTTAATAGGAAATTTTTGAAAAATGTATAAATAATACTAAACAGTAGAATGAGATGCCAATATGCCCTATGCACAATAAGGTGACAAGACCGATGTCGCGTCAGGAGCGGACGCGTCAAATGCGAACACCCCAGTTTTATCTCATGAGTCATAGCACCAAGTATGCGACATTAGCGAACACCTATTATAATATTGCAATTTAAGGTACGTATTTATGATTTATAGGTATCTTGTATACTAATTAGAACAATGAATAACAATTGATGGTTAAAATATAACATATTAAATAATTTATAGTAAAAATTGGCGAGAATCTTGGAAAGCTACTAAATAATGAATATAAATCAAATAGTTGAGGCAAAGGGATTACAACAGATACATCAGAGTTGTGGGATGCATCATAAAAAAATATAATACACTGATATTGTAAATTAAAATTAGTAACTGGAGATGGAGAAGTTCTCCTTCATTCAAAAAACGGGATATTCAATCCAGATCCGGTCATGCGATTTCGAATTCGATTATACTTCTCATTTCTGCTAAGTTTAGAACTGGCAATAAATAGCTTGCGTGTTTAAAATTCTCTTTGTGATTTTTTAGTATTTTTTGATTTGTTACATGTATATTATGAACATACGCTAATATTTACAATACAAGATACGAGTACATCTGAAGTTAAATAAACATTAAATAATGGTCTTTGCTTTACTTTTGGTTTGACTATATCTTCAAATAGTGCACAATTAATTGTTTATTCAAGTTTCTGAATATACAGTAATGTTTTTTAAAATTTTATTTTATTCTCTTATTTCGCAAGATTTTTTTCAATTCACGAGTTTTATTGTACTTTACTGATCATTTTGATATTTGGTCGTAGGTACATAATACACTTGACAATATGAAATTCAATTTAAACAATAGCATTCCCATAAACTTCTAATTATATCCTAATGTACCATAATTGATTCACAAAATTTCTTTATCTTTTGAAGTATAGAATTTAAGATTAAACGATTTAACGACTTTTAACTAACATTTTGTGAATATTTGCCAAATATAATTAGAATTTCATGGAAAAATAATTAGCGAATTAGCATAAGTAAAATTAATAAGATTGTATTATTGTCATTTGCTATTAGTTTCTTGTGCTGTAGTATTGTGTGCATCTATATAGCCTACTGTGTATAATGGCAGAATACGAGTTGGTAGAGACTAACAAGCAGAATCTGCTAGCTCTGCATGATGGATTCCAGTATCGACCATGAAAAACGGAAATATACAACCTGCGCCTGAACATGTGTGTCAATCAGATCAAGCTGCAATGGAAGTGCGAAAGCAAATGTGTAATCTCAAAAAAGGGCACGAGAAGATAAGGAGTCGTTATCGCAGGTCTACCGAGATGAATTTGATCCGCTGTTTAATATAGGTTACGAGTTCGTGACGGAAGTACCATCGTCTTCATCAATAAAACGAACAATGCAGCGTATTCGAAGAAGTGCTTTAAACATGCCTCCAGAACCATTAAGCCTCCAACAGATTAGTATCCCGAAGATATACTAAAAATGAAAGACGATCGCAGTTTTCTTCTTTTCTAAGACGGATACTGATATTTGCTAGTTCAAAAGAAACGGAAGCTGTTGCACAATATGTAACTTTTTGCATGGACGAAACTTTTAAAAGTTGCAGTAAACAACTCACTAAAGTGCATATCATACATGTGGATGTTGGAAGCACATCTGAAGAAACCAACATTATACACGTAGCGTACGTCTTGTTACCTATGAAAAGTCGTCAGGTATACCAAAGGTTTTTTAAGCTATAAAAAAACTATGTACCAGGTTGGAACCCACAATTTGTGAAAATGGACTTCGAGAAAGCCACCATAAGGTCATTGAAAAATGTGTTTCCATCAGTACAGATACTTTGTTGTAACTACCATTTCAACCAATGCATCTGAGGTAAAATACAAAAACTCGGAATGCTCCATAATTACACGAATAATGAAGAAGTGAGACTTCATGTAAGAATGTGTGCTGGATTTGCTTACGTTCTTGTTACGGACGATGAAAATGGCTGGTTATGTATAATGGAGGATTCCCCTAATCACCAACAACTTCAAAAATGTCAGGATTATTTTGTCGATCAATGGTTATCAATGGTTACAAAACTCCAGTATAACAGTTGACATGTGGAATTGTCACGAACAGAGGTAATAATTAAAACCGCGGTGGAAGGCTGGAACAATTGTTTAAACAGCAGTGGCGTAACTAAGATTTTGCTCTGGGGGGTGTTCTGGGAGGATCAATAGGGGGCGGATTCTAGGGAGTGCCTTTTTATCAGTTTTGTAGGCCAAGCTTAACCAGACTATGCCAAAATTTGTTTTATAAAGAATAACATCTTTTGAGACATAGTATTTTGCCTAAACGCGTATTTTGTTGCCTAAACTTGACATTTTCAAAAATAAATTTGTTTATATGCTAGAACCTCATATGGAATTTGTTTTAATTCAGTTCGAAATTGTGGATGATTAGGAAAATCGACTTTACTTCAAGTCAAGCAATTGGAAAGGCGTAAAAATATTGAAAATGATACTTCTTGATCACTGTGATCGACCTTACAAGACGAATTAAAAAAAAATGAGCGCATCATAAAGCATAGTTGATTTCATTTCTACAGGACTTGTGGTAGGCCTTGATTTAACTTCTTAGCAGTATAGACCACCTAGTTACATTTAAAAATTTATTTTTTGCTTATTATTTGCTTATTAACTAAAAGAAATCAGAAATAATTATTTGCTAAATAAATAACAACTTAGCTTACTTGTAAAACAAAATTGCAAGATAATGCTAACCTATGAAAATGTTAAATGTCATTTTGCAAGTCCTATAGAAATGAAAGCAACTATACTGTTAATAAAATCATTACAATTGCCATACAATTTATAGTAGTAATTCAAGTTTTCTTGGTTTTTTGCTAACTCGTTTATAGTTTCATCTACGTTCACCTGCAGTTCTCTGTGAATGGAGAGTATTGCCAATCCATTCATCCTATATTGCGATGTTGTATTTCGGAGGAAAGTCTTAATTCTATTTAAGGTGGAGAATGATCTTTCAGCTGTTGCAGTTGACAAAGGAATCGTTGCAAAGATTTCCAGCAACTTGAATATGTTTGGAAACATGTCCTTATTGTACGTAGCTAGCGCATCCATTGCTGTCTTATATGGAAAATTTTGTACATTTTGGCATTTCCGGTATAATTTGAATTCAGCAATCACGTCCAAAGGAGGTTCGTTGAGATCGGATTTTAAAAATTATCGAGTCCGAATTCCGAATGTAATAATTGATATTCAATTATACATTACTAAAATCTAGTTTTAGATTTTTTGTTTAAGATGAATTTTAGTTATTCCTAAAGCCTCTGGGGGGTGTTCCGACACCCATATCACCCCCCATAGTTACGCCACTGTTAAACAGCATACTTAAAAAACCTCATCCCACACTATTTGCTCTCATCAAGTGTTTAAAAACTGAAGCTGAGTATACTGATTTTTTTATATGACAAAATAAACCTAAATATCAAAGGAAAGCGAAGAAAAAAGCTTATATAAAACTTGACGTACGAATAGCAAACACATTGGTTAAGTACAATGAAACTGGCGATTTAAAAAAGTAAAAACAACGTAATATCTAACATATAACTTTTATTTTACTTTTGATGAGTTTTATATTGTAAATACATTCTTCTTTCAGTGCCTCTCGTGACCGAGGTTGGCGATCATCAATGCAACCTTTACTTTGTCAACAGCTGTCCTAAACAGCGATGTACTGTTTATTTTATACCACTCTCTAAGATTTCTTAACCAAGATATTCGTCTTCGGCCGACACTCCTTTTGCCTTGGATTTTTCCTTGCATTATGATTTGTGGGATTTGATATCTATCATGTCGCAGTACATTCCCTAGGTATTTTAGTTTTGTTTTCTTGATGTGCCGTAGTAGTTTTGGCTCTTTTCTCATTCTATGGAGCACTTCCTCATTTCTTACTCGATGAACCCAGGGAATCCTCAACATCCTCCGATATACCCACATCTCCAGTTATTCTAACTTTTTTGTGCTTTTCTTATTAAGTGTCCACGCCTCATTTCCATACAACAGAATAGAAAACACATAACTGCGAAAAAATCGCATTCTCAGTTGTAGATCTAGCTTCCTATTACTCAATAATCCCCCCATTTTAATAAATGCTTGTCTTGCCTGTTCAATTCTCGCTTTTATTTCAACTGAACAGTCACATTTATCGTTCACATTGGGGATATATTTACAAGGTTGTACATTCCATTACGGAATAGTAACCTCCTCTTCATTGAGGCTCTCAGACGCATTTGTTTTTGTGTTGCGTCACTCGTGATTTTTTTTACATGTCCTACAATTTTTTGTTTTTCTTTGCCACCTCTGCTATTTTCTTCCACTTTTTCCTGTCCTGTATTTTTTTCCCCAATCTGTAATTCCCATTATCTTTAGGTCTTTCTCGATTTGGTCGTTCCATCTGTTCTTCGGTCTTTCTATTGGTCTGCTTGCATCTGGTTTCCAGTCTGTAATCTTCTTAACTTCGCTGCTATCCTTCATCCTTTTTATGTGTCCATACGATTTCAGTCTTGACGCTTTTATTATTCTTACTATATTTTCATTCTGAAGTATCTCTTCTATTTCAAAATTTATTAGTCTTTGGTACTCCCCCTCTCTTATTTTCTTTGGACCATATATTTTTCTTATCATGTTTCTTTCAAAAATTTTTAGTTTTTCCTTCTCTCCATTTGTCATTGTTGTAGTTTCAGCCGCGTATGTGACTACTGGCATGATTGCTGTCTTGTATATTTTCATTTTTGTTTCCCTTTTTATAGTTTTTCTTTGTATTATTTGTTTATATTTATGGTAGGCTCGATGTGCCGCCCGTATTCGCTGTGTTATTTCATCCTTTTTGTCATTTTTGTAATTGATATTTTTTCCAAGGTATCTGAAATTCTTCACCACCTCAAATATGTATTTATCGATTGCTATTTGTTTCATTTCCTTGTCTTTACTTCTTCCCTGTATCTCCATACATTTCGTCTTTTCTTCATTAATTTGTAATCCTCCCTTTTTGGCGTTTCGTATAAGTTGTAGTAGTGTCTCACCTAAACTTTTCTTATCTCTTGCTATAATTGCCACGTCGTCCGCGTATGCCACTACCTGTACTGCTTTATTCCTTATTGTTCCTGTTACGTCGCAGTCCTTTATAATTCCATCCATTGCTATATTGAAAATAGTTGCCGATAGTCCGTCTCCTTGTCTTACTCCCGTATTGGTCTTGAACTCCTTCGATATGCCTTCGTCCGTTATTATCGCTGCTTTCGTATTCTCCATTGTCATTTCCACTAGTTTTATTATTTTCTTGGTATTTTCATTCCTTGCATGTCGATTTTAATTTGTTTTCTATTGAGACTATCGAACGCTTGTTTAAAGTCGACGAATAGTATTTGTGCTCGGATATCATGTTCGTAGCATTTTTCAATTATTTGGCTACGGATCTGGATTGCAGCTATTGTTGACCTTCCCTGTCGGAGCCCATACTGGTATTCACCCATCCTGACTTCTGTTACCTTCCTCATTCTTTTTTGTATTAAAGTCGTTAGTATCTTGTATACAGTATTCAGCAAAGTGATCCCTCTATAATTGGTACATTTCAATGTGTTACCTTTCTTAAGTATTGGTACTATTAAAACTTCATTCCATTCCAGAGGCATAGTTTCCGTTTCCCATATTTGTTCTATTAGTTTATGTATCGCCCTCAGTAATTCCTCTCCACCGTATTGTATCATTTCGTTCATCAAGTCACCTGGTCCCGCTGCTTTGCCATGCTTTAGCTTGTTTACAATCTCCTTCACTTCCTCTTCCGATGGTGCATCTTGTCGTTCTTCTATCTCCTCGTCAATTTCATCCATTTCCTGTTCCGGTTTTGCTAGCAGATTCTTAAAGTGTTCTATCTAATCTTTATTTTCTATTTTTGCCATATTTGGTTTCCTGTTCCATTTTACTTTAGCATAAAGCTCAATGGGGACGAAGGCTTCCCCCCCCCTTCCTTCTATGTGGAAAGTGCTAATTCCTAAACCCACCTGACCGCCACTGAACCGCGACGGCATTTGCTGAACTGCGACGGCGCTTGCCCATAAATTCGCGCCTTTCTTCTTCCGATCGTTAGAAGAGTTTCGCCTCTGGTGTGATCTACACATTGAGTTACCTTGCTCTTTTGCTTTTCCTCTTGATGAAGCCCTTTACGAAAGTGGGCGAAACGTTGAGTTCTTTGACGTCAATAATGACACGGTCGAATCCCGGAAGTCGTTTGTTACTTAATGACAATGGTCGTGAAAGCCCCCGAAATCAAGAGGTGATAGTGATGGAAATTAGCCATGGACAAAATTGGCAAACACAAAGTCTGAAAAATACATATTTGTGCTGGAGCTAACGTCACAACACCACATAAGTAACATTTCAAATGTCAAACTTCTTCAAATTTAATTATTATTTTTTAACTTCAGTGTGCCGTGAGTGTTTGGATTTATTCTAATCAACCCATGTAATCTTATGAAAATAGAGATCTCATTGTTAATAATAAATTATGTGATTTATGACAATAGTAGATTATGTTATTAGGAGTAAAAGTGATACTTTATGTGGCGAAGCTGAAGTTTATTTAGCCGAACGTTAGTGAGGCAAATAATTCAGCTAAGCCACGTAAAGTCACTTTTACTTCGAATAACATTATACTATTTTATCCGCAAACGTATTCAGGTAAATTTCATTAACATAAATTTAAAAAAAAAGGATGCATCGGCCGGGAATCAAACCCAGGCCACCCGCGTGACAGGCGAGCACTGTAGCCCTGCGCCAACCTCTGTTGTTCAAATAACGCGCTACTGTAATGATATATGAACATACTGAATCACCCGAGCTAATAGCACACGGCCACAGCAGCTGTCACACCATAACCCACAGCGACAGATGCTCCGATCCGCTGCTTAAAGGTTTATTTAAATTAAAACTTTTTCGTACTCTTTTTGAAAATTAAAACCGGCCTACGATCTAAGTCTAAACATTAGCCAAATTTTAAGCCATCATACAATTTAATCGGTCCAGTATCTTCGGAGGAGATAGCGAACAAACATAGAAAGAAACAAAGAGAGCAACGATTTTGTGTGCTTAGGCAGATAAAGTACGTAAAAGTTGCTATTTTATCTGCTTAGGCAGATAAAGTGACACTTTTACCTTGTCAATAAAGACAAATAAGTTGTCACTTTTGTGACGTTTGCGGATAAACAATGTTTTCCAAAATGGTTTTAAGGACTAAACTAACTTTTTTACATTGAATCATATTGGTACCAGGGTACCATTCCATATTACTACTAATAATGTATCTATCTCTATTTGTATCTAGTGTGCGATTGATACAATCAAACTGACAGTTAAGCGAACAATTAAAAATTCATTTTGTTTTAATTCGGGATTATTGCTACATTTTCTTCACATTTTTCATAAATAATATTAACATGTCCACTTTTTCATCTCTTGTATAAATTTGTGATATTTTGGACAAAATTTATAATAATTATAAGCAATTTTAGAAGGAATATTAAAAACACCGCAAAGTCAACATGAATGTTTGATAAGTTAGATATTTAATTTATTCACAGTCACCTGAGGTTGTTACGTTTTGCCATTTAATTAAAATTAAGTATTTAAGCCTTTGATAGACTGTAATTTCACCTATATTTGTCCCAGTTGCAAAGTGGGTGCTCCAGAAAATTCTTTATCATGGTTTCATTTGCAAAAAATGAGTTTCATCCTAAAAACCATGTTGAAAAATTTTGTTTAGTCATAAATGACATAATTTAGAATCTTCGACGTGATTTTGTTTTTTCTAGTAATACATGGGCCGATTGGAATAAATCGGAATAGTCTGTTAGCTTTTCTCTTACCTTTAGGTCAACTTTCTATATTTTAACTTTCAAAAACTGATCGCTATAAAAGTGTGCGGAGGCCCGTCTCTAGCTACAGTGAAGACGTTGTGTATCCTTTATTAATGAGACGTTAAAATTATTTGAGCGCCAACAATTTTAATTACTCTTAAGCATACTGATATAGGTAGAATAAAATTTATAAACTTTGCTATATATTCTGCACAATACAACCCTTGAACCTTTAAAGTTTGAATGAAAGAAGCAATTCTTTATATAAATTTATTGACAATTTTCAGTTTGGTCGGTCTATTCTATTTGTATTTATGGGAACAATTATCTATCTAAGCAGTAGTATCATAACACGGGGTACCCCACTTAAGCTCACGTCGATATTACTAAGAGGCTATAAACTGTTAATATTTTTGAGAATATGCGAAATATCTTTATTTTACTTATCTGAGAATTTGTTACGCTTGTGGCATCGACGACCAGCCCCTCAGTAGCCCAATCAACCTGCAACGCTGCTCAAGAGGTCGATCCGCTCTCCCCAACTGTCACTCTGACAGCCGCTAAACGCCAGTTGTCATTTGACCGCAAGCAATCGCAAGATCTCCTTAATGAACTTCTTAAGAAGAGATTCCCAACCTAATGCATTTCCTTCGCATAAGAATTGTTGCTATAATATCGAATTACGAAAATAGAATCAGGTAGGCGCAAAAACAACTATACATACCCTGTACTTAAGCAAAAAACTATGCAACGCTTTCCGTGTTTCCTATATGAGTCAATATGACCTGGAGCTCCGCCCGTTGGAAAGTGGTACCCCTTCTCAAAATCTGCCTCAAGTACGTTTCGTTAGCATCCACATAGTATCACCGAAAAACGAGAAATTCAGATTTGGCCGAGTTCCCCACATTTTTACCACGAAAAACGTTTTAAGCACAGTTAAATTCTGTCACCAATTTTTGATAACAAAATGTGTTATTATATTTCTACCCTCTTTTCTTTTCTAAAAATCCTTGCAACTCGGATAATAATCGTCTATTCACGGCCATATATAACGTAAACTACTAACATTAGTACAATAGGCTTTTAACACGTTACAAGTCACAGCACACTTAAGTTAAAACATAAAAATGAAATTAGAAAAGCTTGATACTTAAACGTCACTTATGTGGTATCTTGGATTTAGAAAATTATGTAGAATTAAAAATATTATAACACAGGGTGTTCTGTTTCCAAATCAAAAGTTTCTGTCACTTTCGTTGCAACCGGTAGCGGAAAAA
This sequence comes from Agriotes lineatus, assembly GCA_940337035.1. NCBI lineage: Eukaryota > Metazoa > Arthropoda > Insecta > Coleoptera > Elateridae > Agriotes > Agriotes lineatus. Next base: position 67,483 of record CALNHX010006495.1, on the reverse strand, counting down.
AATAAGTGGTATTTCAGAATGTGAAGGCTATTAAGTATAAACGATGCTACAAGTTTAAAAAATGTGTCTTTAAAAATTGAGAAAAAAAGGGGGTGTGTAATGATTGTGTTACAGTTAGTGTATACGTATTTATGAAAGGTGGTTTTGAAATAGTTAAACTAGGTATTATAGTTAGTCCCTTAGCATTGAAAATATTGATAAAGGTGTGGGCAAAAATATTTTTTTAATAATTTCAACTTTTTTAATCTGTACAAAAGCAGTCTTGGAAGTTACGAGGCACTAGGGTGTATTAAAAATTTTTTAAAGGTTTTACTCAGAACTTCCTTCGCACGTGGACGTTGTGACACTAAACAAGTTTTAAAATCAAAAGAAACTGGGTGGTTAAAATACCTGAATGTTCCTAATAATACTCTAATAATAAAAGAAAACACTTGTTAATGCAAATTACTTCATTTTTCAAATAAAGAAGACTTTACCAGAGTTGAGATTCAAACGTCAGCGTCTGCGAATGCAATGTCAATGCTTGGCAGTAGCCCCCGAGTAACCCACCCGTTTGTCACATGCGGCTACGTTGGGCCCTAGCATCTTAGCGACGCGGCTGCATTAAACACAACGCACACAACTTCCTGTTTTGTCTCTTTTACAACACTTACCCAGTGTCTGTTGTGTCTCATTTTAGTCAATGGTAAACCCTGAGTTATTTGCAAATTAGTACTTTTATCTATGTCTCAGTTAAAGCAAAAATTATTTTTTTTAATGTGCTCGTCCTGTATACGTTGTGTCCAATATATATCCTTTTTCGTTAAGGGTAAAAATCTGAGTTATGCCCAAAATACTATTTTTATTCAATTAATAGTTTTTGAGTTAAAGGAAAAATAGGCAAGATTTTATTTTTTAAGGTGCTCACCCTGACCCATAGACAGACAGGCAGACAGACAGACAGACTGACGGACGGACGGACAGAGAGACAAATAGACAGACAGACCGATAGACATCTGGAGACCCTAGGGACCTAGCGACCCTGACAAATTTTGCGATTACAATACTTCCTTCGTGGGAAATGTATGTTGACAGTTAACTTAAACGCGATTTTTCATACATCTGACTACTGTCAAAGACGCTAAAAATAATAAAATTTTGCAAATTCCAAGCGTTAAACCATTAAGATTTTCTAAAAATCTGCTCGGTCTGTGTCGTGATATTCGATTTCAAAGACCTACAGGTTTTTTAATGTAGTTTTCAATTTAAACGATTGATGAGGCGGGACACATTACAATAAGTATACTTGCAGATCCTAGTTAGAAGAAGCTATAAAAATCTCACAAAATGTCCGAACCAACACCGAAAGCTCGACGAGCCATCTTTTATCCTCTGGATATCTTTAGCAAAACCGGAGAGAAATCGGAGGACGAGGTTTGTCACGAACTGAATCAAATTCTCCAACCAAGATTCTTTTTCTTTTAGAAGGTGCTCCAACCATATCGACATATAGCGCAAAATCTAAAGAGGAGCAGCGTCACAATAATGATGAATGCATACAATTATTGGTTCAATGTTCCTAAAGAAAAATTGGCCGCAATAGAAGATATTGTGCGAATATTTTGGAACGCTGGTTTTTTGTAATTGCTTTGTCTAAAGCTCGCTAAATACTACAAACTTAATCTTTTCAGAATTGACGACATAGAGGATGGTTCTACCGTGAGAAGAGGCAGTCCAGTTGCACAAAGTATTTATGGAGCTTCTAGTACTCTTGCCGCAGCTAACTACTCTCTCCAAATCGCTTTAGACAAAACACTGGACTTCATTCAAGCTGAGGTAACTATGTTCTAGAGAAGTTGCTGTTAAGATTTATTAGGGCTGTGTTGAGAAAAAGCTTTCCTGCATTGTACCGCAGGTATCCATTATTTTGTTACTTGCGTCCATTCGTAGGCATAGCTCCCCGCCAACCTCTTTTAAACATCCAGGTGTTAATACTCGGCGATTTATCCACCCTAAAACCTTGTGGTGGTGCTTGATTAGAGAGAAAATGAAGTATAAAATTTAGAGACCGTGGTTTGATTTACGACTGATCCGGATTTGCACACGTTGCTGTAAATTTTATTCAATGCAACTTCACAATGTTGTTCCACCAGTACTAGTTACATCCGATATGTAGTTTCTTTTTATCTGGCCGTCTGTCAGTGTCAAGCAATTTTCTAAAGGTTGGTTATTGTTCAGCTCCAATAAAAAAGTTACCACCGATTTTTAATTTTAATTTAATACTTGTTGCCCCTGAAAAAGGGGAAACAAAAACGATTTTTAAGTATGGAAAAATATCTAAATGGCAGCATGAAGAAGACTATTTTAAACCACTACTATACCGTAGTGTAGCTACGAAGTAACTACTACTAATAATTTTTGAATAACTTAATGCTTTAGATCAGAAATAACGATTACACGTTTTTTAAGTCTAAATGTGGATGTTGTTTGCATATCGGAGCATTGGCTTAAACCGGGCGAGTCGAAATATTTATCTGTTTGCGGGTATCATCTGTGTGCTTGCTTTGAAAGAATTAACAAGGAGCACGGTGGCGTTTTGGTCCTTGTGCGTGGTGGTATTGCCTTCTCGGATATAAAATTTCGCATACATGCAGAAGAGCAGTAAGTACGTTGAATATGTTGCAATTAAAAACAAAGCTTTGCTAATCATTACTGTTTATAGATCCCCAAATCTCGATGTGAAAGTATTTTTTTTAAATGTTTGATTTACTACAATATGCCTCTAAATCAACAAAATAACTGGTGGTCTGCGGAGATCTAAATATAAATATTTAAAAATTATTATCAATTTTGTCTGTGTTCGGCCTCAGCCCAGTAATAAAAACGGCCACGCGAATAACAAACTACTAAGAAACAATTATTGACAATATTGTTATTAGTGATTGGCCGATACGGATTTTTTAGCCGATACCGATAATCGGCCGATACCGATATTTTAGTTGCCGATACCGATATAATATCGGTATCGGCCCTACATTTTTAAAAGGTCTGTAATTCTTTAATATACGTTGATATAAGTAAAAATTGTCAACTCCGCATCGATGCGGACGTGACATGAACCAATTTCGGTAATTCCCCGATAGTGTCGTGGTGATTACCCGTTTTACAGAAAGTGTATTGTTTCATTATTTGCGCCAATGCACAGTGCTGCTGCAGTTGCTGCTCAGATAACGATTGTGTTGTGCGGTATTATAATCGTTTGGGATTCAAATAAAAATACGATGGGAGAAAATAGCGAAAATAAGTTTTTACATACAAAAATAATTAGTAAAATGGTTGATCTTAAACTTGCCGATATATATCGGCAAAATTTCGCCGATACCGATTATCGGCAAAATTTGCCGATATTGCCGATACACCGATATTTATATCGGTATCGGCCGATCACTAATTGTTATAACTATGAACATAAACTCGTACTCTGAAAACTCCCTAGAACTAGGTTTATCAGATCACAAATGCCAATTCATAGCGTTAACAATTAACATTCTATGTGCTAAAAACATAGTTGAAATTGGCAAGCTCTTTTCAAAAAATAACTGTTCTAAATTTTACAACTTATTGGAACAAGCAAACTGGGAAGATGCACGCCTTGAGCAAGACGTAAATAAAAATATTGAGGTTTTTTATAAGAAATTTAATAAATATTTTGAAAGTGCATTACCACGTATACTAATTAGACAAAGAAAATACTCAACTTGGCAATGACTGAATAACAAAGAGCTCACAAATATCATGTCAGCGGAAACGCGAACTGTTGCAATTAAAGAAATACAATAATAACAGAAGTTTTATAAATTATGTCGATAAATATGCCAAAATATTACAACACACAGTGAATCTTGCAAAAGAAATGCACTTAAACAATAGAATTTTAAAGGCGTACCACGTCACCAAGGGAACTTGAAAAATCATAAAACCCGAAACGGGTCAGCAATCTTCTAAAATAACCGAAAATCTTATTATTACCCACAACAATAAAAAAATTACACATCCAACATCAGCAGCAGACCTATTCATTTATTCAACCCATACTATGTAGAGGTAGCCCAGAAATTATAAAATACACTTCAAACGAACATCAACCCTATTACATACTCCAACAATTTAAAATTAAAACATAGCTCCTCCTTCTTTATTCTACCATGCACAGAAGCAGAAATAAAACAACTGGTAAATTCCTTTGACGATAAAAAATCAAGTGGTATCGGTGACATCCCTATGATCGTAATTAAATCAAACATTGACGACATTAAATCTATTTCATCAGATATTTTCAATGCTTCTTTTTCATCCGTAATATTCCCAGACATTTTTAAAACTGCCCTAGTGGTTCCAATATTCGAAAAGAGAGACAAAAGATAATTCAGGATGTGTGAGTTTTGCGAACCATGTGGATTTGGGTATTGGAAAATGGGGAAAAAGTTATAATGATCAGAAAACATTACAATCGAAATTTGTCTGAATTTCTCTGTTTGGAGATTTTCTGCTGGTTAATTGTATTTTCTAAGAAAATATAAAATGTGGGAATTTTGCGGACCAGGTGAATTTGGGGGTTGCTAAATGAGGAAAACGTTATAATTATCAGAAAACGCTTAAAATCAATATATGTGTGTAATTCGCTGTTTGGAGACTTTCTAAGGATCGATATTCGGGATATGGGAGTTTTGCAGCCCAGGTGGATTTGGGGGTTGCAAAATGGAGAAAGCGTTATAATTATCAGAAAAACCTTAAAATCGATATTTGTGTAAAATTCGCTTTTTGGATACTTTCTACTGGTCGATATTCAGGATGTGGGAATTTTGCGGCCCAGTTGTATTTGGGGGATGCAAAATGGGGAAAACGTTAGAATTATCAGAAAAACTTTAAAATCGATATTTCTGTGATTCTCTCTGTTTGGAGACTTTCTACTGGTCGATCGCATTTCTTAAGAGAATTGTGGACGTGGACATTTTGCGGTCCAGTTGAATTTGGAAGTTGGAAAACGGGAAAAAACGTTATAATTACCGGAAAATCCTTAAATCAATATTTGTGTGAAATTCGCTGCTAAAGGTTTTCTACTGGTCGATTGTATTTTTTAAGAGAGTTCTGGATGCGGTTGTGAGGGGGGAAATTACTTTATTTTCTTATTTTGCAAATAAGGAAAATGTCCATTTTTTATTCTGGCCCTTTGTAGAAGCATAAATTTGCAAGTAAATAGTAAATAGCGTGTCGGATTGTATTTTACTCTAACATAAATAATATTACGTGGATTAAGGTCATTGCCGCGCTGCACTTGTTCGCAGAATGGTAGTGGCTACTGGCAGGATTAGGATGTTAGTGTCAGCTGTTTGAAAAAAATTGATGGGGACTTTAAAATATAAATGAATATACGTATGTATAAGTACGGAAAATACAAAGTTACTTAGTTTATACAATATAAAAGCTGCTCATACAACAAATTTTTTTAATAGTAATTTACGATACAAATGCGTAAATCTACTCTTTAGGCACGAGTGGGGTATAGTTAAAACCCCAGTGAGCGAGCGTTTTAAGCCCCGCTTTATGCATGTGTATCGTACAATATTTTATCTACGATAGAATCTAGAAAACACGGTAAATATTAAAAAAATGTAAATTAGGATTATCAGCAACCGGTCGTAATTTTGCGTGTTTTTTTAAAGCACGTTGCCACTGACAACGTGCCTAATGAAACATTTTAAACACGTTACTACTGACTACGTAAACTAATGAAAACATGTTATTAAACAGTCGTTTTACATACTAAAAACTGCCAACTGAAAGGCAATTTTACACACTGTCGTAGATAATAGCTATTTATGCAACAAGTGCTAAAAGTCGACGTTTATGCACGAGACATGAAAATTATGAAACGAAGCCGAAGGCTGAGTTTCATAACATGTCTCGTGCATAAACGACTTTTAGCACGCGTTGTATACACTATTTTACTGTTATTAATCCATAAATATCGATTTAACAAAGGTTTGCATCTGTGACAGTTATAATTTATGTCATAATAAAGAGAGGGCCTTTGCCCGCCGGCGAATGTTTAGGAAACCAATACTGTCAAAGTCAGTTATCAAAGGTAATTATTAATACTACACATTTGACTTTATTCATTACATAACGCTTTAATTATTTCAAAAACACTTTACCTCTAACGCAAGAAGTAAGTAGAATAATTTTACAACTTCACTTCCAGTTCGAAATTGTAGTTTATAACCTCACTTTACTTTATCTCACACTCGCGCTAAAAGTAAACACCTGATTTCTTTAACCACGGTAATAGCTATTAACAAATCTAGGAATGTTATGAGTATCATAACTGCCGCAGATGTTTTGAAAACCGAGCTCGTAGAGCGATGCTTTTAAAACATCTAAGGCTGTTACGATTCATAACATCCGTGATTTGTTCAATAGTTTATCGGTTGCTGTGTGGTTATGGTTGCCATGTAGGGTAATATTCCTTTACCCTACAGATAAGTTATGACCTAGTTACCAGCCTACTTTTGTATATGTAAACAAAGGCTTAATATCCTGAAACCTGTAAACTATGGGGTGCGGCAAAATATACCCAGCTATGGAATATTGTTATAACTTTGTTATTTTCTTGACAGCTGTCAAAAGTGAGGTTTTATATCAAAGTAGAAAGATACAGAATTTTGTTATATAGCGTTATTCGGCTCATCAACGAGCAGAAATTGTTAACAATCCTAATTGCGCCGCACGTCTTATTGTGGAAGTTTTTGGTTCTGTCTGAACATCAGCCAGAAGGAGCTCAATATTTTAGTTTGAACGAATAGAACGAGTTCTTCCAGTATTCTTTACATCATTTACTGTGCCATTTTGTAAAAAATCGTTTGCTAAACGTCGAATTGTTTCTCCGTGTGGAGGTCTTCGATTAGGCCCGCCTAAAAGCGCGTTGAGTTGAAATTATAGAAGAAAAGTTTTGGAAATACAATTTAACAGTTTCTGCTCGTTGTTGAGCCGAATAACGCCCCATAACAAAATTCTGTATCGTTCTACTTTGATATAAAACTTCACTTTTGACAGCTGTCAAGGAAATAAGAAAGTTGTAACAATATTCCATAGCTGGGTATATTTTGCCGCACCCTTTATAAAACGTCACTTTTCGTGAAAAAAGCTAGCGCTAAAATTCCTACTTTTAGTGGTGGTCGTAGATAATAGCTATTTATGCAACAAGTGCTAAAAGTCGACGTTTATGCACGAGACATGAAAATTATGAAACGAAGCCGAAGGCTGAGTTTCATAACATGTCTCGTGCATAAACGAGCTGTAGCACGCGTTGCATACAATATTTTATCTACGACCTTAGTTTTACCGTTATTAATCCATAAATATCGATTTAACAAAGGTTTGCATCTGCGACACTTTTAATTTATGTCATAATAAACAGTAGGCCACGCGGCGCGGGCTATTGTTTGCCACGCCAGTGCTGTCAAGGTGAGTTACGAAATGTAATTATTGATACTCCACATCTGACTGTATTAATTACATAATGCTTTAATTATTTCAAAAACACTTTACCTGTAACGCAAGAAGCAACTAGAATAACTTTACAACCAATTGTAGTTGTATAACCTCACTTCACTTTTAGCCCGTGTGCTAAAAGTAAACAGTTTATTTCTTTAATCACGGTAAACTATAAAACGTCACTTTTAGTGAAACAAGCTAGCGCTAAACGGCCTACTTTTAGTAGTGGTCGTAGATAAAATATATTTATTGAACAATTAACACAAAACTTTCATAGGTAAACAAAATAATCTATGAACAATAATATGTGGAACCGCCGATCGGATGGCCTATAATTCTCAGAACTCCTTTAAAACGCTAATAAATGTATAAAACACTGCTGGAGCCTGTGGTTTGAAAATATCACAAATTAGTTAAAACCCCTCACTACACATATATTTAACTAGCTTTTACCCGCGACTTCGTTCGCGCGAGGTTCGTTATTTGTGTATTAAATAATGACTAATTATTTTCTGTCATCCCATCCCATCCTATCCCCGTCCCCGTCCCTTTCTCCGTCCCCGTCTCCGTCCCCGTCTCCGTACCGTCCCATTCCGTCCCGTCCCGTCCTGTCCCGTCTCGTCTCGTCCCGTCCCGTCCTCTCCCCTTCCATCCCATTCCTTCCCTTCCCTTCCCTTTCCGTCCCGTCCCGTCTCGTTCCTTTTTGTCCCGTCCCTCCTTTTTCCGTCCAGTCCCTTCCTGTTCAGTCCCGTCCCGTCCAGTCCCGTCCCTTCCCGTCCCGTCCCGTCCCTTCCCCTTCCATCCCATTCCTTCCCTTTCCTTTTTGTATCATCCCGTTCCGCCCCGCCCCGCCCCGTCTCGACCCTTCCCGTCCCGTCCCGTCCCGCCCCTTTCCCTCCCATCCAGTCCCGTCCCTTCCCGTCCCGTTCCGCCCCTCCCCTTCCATCCCAACCCCAGCCCTTCCATCCCATCCTTTTCCTTCCCTTTCCGTCCCGTCCGTCCCGCCCCGCCCCGACCCGTCCCGCCCCGCCCCGTCCCGCTTTGCCCCGTCCCGTCCCGTCCAGTCCCGTCCCGCTCAGTCCCGTCCCGTCCAGTCCGTCCCGTTCCGTGCAGTCTAGTCCCGTCCCGTCCCGTTTCTTCCCTTATGTCATGTTCACCGTCTTGGAAATGTAATTTTCGCAATCTACGTCCCAAAAAACCTCAATAACGACACCCATATCGATTTTTAGGCTTACTTATTCCATTTCACCCCCTAAGGGGTTGATTTTCGGAAAATCACAAAATACGTGTTTGCTTATTTGTTTTTAGGAGTATTCCTACGAAGTTTCAAGTCGAAATGTCTATTTAATATTATTTCTCCATACAAAATTGGAACCCCCATTTTACCCCTTTAGGGGTTGAATTTCGAAATATCCTTCCTTATTCCTTGTATACATCATAAAGGGAACCTCTGTGCAAAATTTCAGCTTTCTAGGTCCAAGGGTTTGGGCTGGGCGTTGATGAGTCAGTGAGTCAGTCAGGACTTTTAGAAATATATATAAGATAACTGTTGTGAGCTAACAAATGTAATAATAAGAATGTCTCATATAAGCAATACATCTAAAGTTATATAAAAAAAATTGATTGCAATATCGAATTTAACATTTAACATTGCAAATTAATATTAAAGTGTACAAGATGCTGAAAAGGTTCAAAACTGTAGTACGTATTATTTGTTAATGATCTGCTATGCAGTAGAATTTTGCAGTAACCTTTCGCGTGGCGTATAATAAACAATAATAATACAGACGTGAAAAATTTTTAAACTTTTTTTTATTTCTATCCCTCGTAATTTTTTCAGATTTTGGGAATTTTATGCCAGACTTGAAAATTAACAAAATTAATTTTCAAGGCATTAACGAAGATTGGTAAATTGCAACTTCTGTAATTTTTTTAGTTTGTTAATATCTATCTGTAATTCAAGTAAATGAATGAATACCTTTTTTCGATAAATTGAAAAAAATGTTTAGGACAAATGTTATAGTAGATAGTTTAAAGATTTTATAAATGTTTTACTTTAAAAATTCCATGGAGTGGTTATCAAAAAATCTTGTTTTGAAATTTTTTATCGACCGCTATTTTGTAATTTAAAAAAAATAAGAATAATTTTAATGCAAATGTTTTAGAGCCGAAAGCTAATTCAAAAAAATTGTTTCAACAGTCCTTAAAGTAAGGGAGTTAGGACGATTTCTCGAAAAACAAAAGGACTCCAATAACTACGAACCTGGGCACTAAAGGAAAAATTGGAACTAACATACGTTGTTTGTTTTAATGAGTTCTAACTGACACTTTCGGGTGTAACGATTTAGTATTAACACCCTGTATACATCGTTATGTAGGATATCGATCTATTGCTTTGGCAGTAATATATCGTATCGAAAGAGAATGATAAGCTGTAGCTTTGCTTTTGCAACGCAGATTTATAACCTTTTATATTAATTGTTGCAGCAATACAATGCAGAAACAACTCGTGCAATTGTTGCAATGTTCATAGAGGGGTTCAAAGGCCAAGGGCTGGAAATATACTGGAGAGAAAATTTTCTTTGCCCCGCCGAAGAAGAATATTTTGAAATGTGCGAGAATAGTAAGAAGCTACTTTAACTAGCAAATAATGATAACTTGACGGTTTTTTTTTTCTAGAAGCGAATGTTTTGTTTAATCTCATCCCTTGTTTAATGGCCTCGTGCAGTGGAAGGAAAGACGATTTTTCAAAATTTAATAACCTTTTGGGTATGGGTTTTCAAATCGTAAATGACTACGAAAATCTTACTTCCAAGGATGTAAGTTTAATCTCTGAAACTTCTTTGTGGCGTGAATCTATAATTCATATTCTTATTTAGGTACTTCGCCACTCTGCAAATTACAACTATTAAGTAACGATAAACGTTTCGAGGGACAATCTACATCTAACTACTCTCGTTATCAACGATTAACAATTAAAATTGTTAAAATTGTTAATCGTTGATAACGAGGGTGGATTGTCCCTCGAAACGTTAGTTCGTTATTTAATAATTGTAATTTGCAGATTGGCGAAATACCCAAATAAGTTTAGTTAGTTTGTTGGATAGAGCTTGTTAGTTCTATACTTTAAATAAAACTATTCAAATTTCAAAAACCAAAAAATTATGACAGTATTAAATTATTCACAATTTCGATTGTGTTTTGCTATTGCAGTCTTTCAAAAGGAAAACGTTCTGCGATGATATTACTGAAGGAAAATTCAGCTTGCCTATCATTCATGCTATTCGGAGTCATCCAGAAGACCATCAGATTATTGGTATCCTTTCAAGATTTAAGTTGAAATGCTGAACATTAAATTTCTTAACGATTAACAGACATACTGCGACTAGGTACAACTGATTACAAACTTAAACGGCACTGCCTGTCCCTTATCCAGAAATTTGGAGGTTTGGAATGCACCAGGAAGAAGATTGCCCAGATTCGGGAAGAAGTAATACAAGAAGGGAAACGTTTCGGAAACAATCCACAGATGGATAATTTGATTAGATTCGCTCTGGGCGGGAAGGAGTAAACTTCAAGATTTCGTGTGCTACTTCAGTACATGCAAATTAATTATATGTAGATATATTCCCAGTTTTAGAAATGATATTTGTTATTCAGGTAATGCATTATGTGGGAATCTAATAGTACAGTATAATCGATTTTGGAAATGTTTTTGATGTAAATGTTTGCAGGTTTGGAATATTTACATATACCGGGTGAAAATCAGACCTGGCTTACCTCTATGTCCGTTACTTTTAAATGAATTTGGATGAAATATCATACTAGGATACTAGACATAATTTCGGATTGACATACAAGTATAATTCAAATGGCCGACTTTCGGTTTAACCGGACATAATACCAACTTTGATTGTTTAAATGGATCACCTTATATATTTTATGTTTTTCGCAATCTACGTTTCAAATCACATGAAACAGTGCTGCTGAATTTGCATAGGTATTACACAGAAATACTACAAAAATTAATTAATTAATTATTCTTCAATTTTGGATAAAGGTACAGTATTGCATGATGCATATCGTTAGATTTTTAATTAAATTTGCTCTTTAATGGGAGTATGGGGCGCCATTTAAAAAAGTTACTTTTTCTTAAAAAACGTGTTTAGGAAATTTTGTTCTTTTATTAAGGGTTTTCTATCAACTTCATTGATAAAATAGCTATTATTATTAGTTGCTAGAGTCAATTAGAACATATTTTTTCAAGTCATAGCCTTCTACCGTAAAAAGAAGTTGACAAAATATTTTTCTGCTTAAAAAAATTTAAATTTGGTGAGACTAGTATATGTAATTTGACTTGTAGATTCCGAAAAACATAAAATATACAGAGTGATCTATTTAAAAAATCAACGTTGCTACCATTTCTGGTGAAACCTAATGTCTGTCATTTTAACTATATTTATCGGTCAATCAGAAATTATCTCTAGTATCTTCATATCCAATTTTATCTAAATAGATTCATAAATAATAAAGATATAAGCATGGCCCTGGTCTCATTGTCGCCAGGTATGGTGCGGTGTATGGTATTTAGTGTTATATTTGCGCATATAAATGTGTTTTTTGTACAGCGGCCAAATGTTTCGATAGTTACTGGATTATTGCGATTAATTTAACTATTAGGAATATAATTTAGTGTTTGGAAAATTATTCAGCCAATATTTTTGATTTTATATCAGTATTCGTCTTCACATTTCATTAGCTACAGCTAAATTCTTCAGAATACAATCCGAGTTAAAAGGTTTTTTGTATATTCTTATGTTATATGTCGAGTTAACAATACCATTATTTTTGTAACTAACTCAAACATGTTTAAATTGTAATTAAAATTTCTGAAGTATAAATAAAACTTAGTTAGTTAATAATTGTTATGATGAAAGCATATTCTGATATTAAGAATTAATCAAGTATTTTTTTTAAATTAGGCAATATAAATATTATTTCATCTTAAAAGGTTAATTAGAGAAGGTTATAGTATATTGATTTAAGATTTTCTGTGTCTGTTTTGTAATTAATAGAATTAGATTTTTTATTTCAATTATTTTACAGATTAAGCGTTTTTGTAAGATATTTTCTGTTTGCAATATTTTATGGGAACCAAATTTAAGTTATGGTAGTTATTCACAGCATGGTTAGAGAGAGAGCAGTATTTGGTATGTTTAGGGTTCAAATTTTAGATTTTACTAAATTTTTATGTTGAGTTATTCTATTTTTTATATTTTTTTTGTTTGTCATATGTATTTGGCATTACTATTATTACAATTGCAACAATATTTGATTCAGACTGAATTTATGTTTTATCTTTTAGATTATTAAAAAATATATATTTAATTGTATTGTAATTTTTAAAAGAACTGGCATTATTTTTGTTTGTTAATATTTTACTTAAAAGTAATGATAGTTTTGGTACACATATATGGAATATCAATGTAAAACGGATTTTTAATGTGTTGGTTATTATTAAATTGCTGTCCTAAGCAGTTAGGGTATAAATCGATAGTTGATTTCTTAATATTTGTGTTGTTATTTTTAAGTATACTTATTCCTTTTTTAATGTTTGAGTTAATGAAATCAATTGGATAATTATTTTGTTCAAACTTTTTGTTTGACCATGAATTTAAAGTAAAAAGTGTAAAATTAACTAAAATCGTATAAACACAGAAGTACGCACAATTAGGCCAGAAGAGCTGTATAACGCGTGCTAGATAAGATATTTGGAAATAAAAATTCGGCAGTTTGCTTCGAGTTTCTGTGTCACATTACAAATTAATGCAAGGAACACATGCAATCAAGTGCCAGTTCCGTGTTTATAAACAAACACTGCAGTTTTACAAGTGCAGTAGGTTACATTACGAAGGACGCCGCGTACAAGCAGTGCAAATTTGCGCTAATGGGTCAAATGACAAACCAAGTGTTTAGAATTACGTTAGTTAAACGCATACCAATGTAATTTTTAATACTAGGTCGTAAAAACACGGCACCCATTTTTTGTATATATAGCTCTGTAATGTCGAAGATAATTCAGTATACCTTTAACTGTGATCGTATATTCATTGATGGGGGTGAACACAGGCTTCAAATGTTCATAACGAAAAAGTTAGGCCTGACTCTTTCACCCTATCTCTTATAACAACAAAATAGACTTCATCTCCTGTCAAACAACTAACCTGGGTTTTTACAAAATATAAAAAAGTGCTAAGTTCCAGAGTGGATTTTGCTACCTTTTTTACATTGGTCCTTCGAGCCAACACCTCCCCGGTCAAGAAGAAACTGGATTTTGGGGAAAAATCCTGAAACCAATCAACTGGAGATAGAAAAACAGAAGTTAGTGCAACAATCAGGAGTCCTGGGACACGCGGAACAGATCCATTACTCTGGGCAAGTAGGCAACTGGACCGGATCTGCCATATCCGTAGGAAAAAATTTGGAGAATTTGCAACAAGATTGGTATGTACTTTTCTGTGTATAGATTGGGGAGAAGTAAAAATTGAGCCCTCGCCAAGGAGAAAACGTCCTACGTCTCAATCAAAGGAATTCCCGCCACAGGAAAAGGAGAGAATTATTGATGGCAGCATAAGTCCTGCTAAAAATTTCGAAGAGCTTCCGCCGTGCAGCGAGAAGAATCTTCAGCGGCAATCGATCCGCTAAGAATTTGGAAATTATAAAAGTGGTAAGATACTACTTATTATACCAGGTTTAGTTCCAACGCCAGTAAAGGCCGCAACGACATGGAATCAATTATAAAGGAGCAGAAGCAGCTGGCGGACAAAAGGTGCCAGTTGCTTACAAATATGAAAAAGGATTCCGGAAGCAGGAAGAATCAAATGTACCTAGCCAAGAAAGAAGATGAATTAGAAGGATTGTGGAAGGCATTCGAGAGCAGTGATATGGAACTACGAAAGCGACTTCCAGCAGATCACGAATACATTAAAAAAGATTTCTACAGCCAAGCAAAAGAAAGATTTCAAGTAATTACAGATTACATACACGAATGGCAGGAGAAGTTAAATCCAGCCAGTGAGGAGAGTAACGGCCTAGAAACCGAGAAAGTGGAAAACCCCATCGAACAAGAAGGCAGACTCAAGAAGCAAGAAATTCAAATGCCATTATTTAGAGAAGTATTGGATGAGGCAGTGTCGGCATTAGAAAAACCCCAGGTAAAAATGGTCTACGAGCATAAGGCGAGCAAAATATGCGAGCAGTGGGAAAACATCACGAGCCTGCATGAGGAGATTCTCGGAGGGGAGCAAGAATTTGCGGAGGACTACTTCACGCACGAAGTTTACAATCAGATACGAGAACGTTACAATGAGGTAATAGCTCAAATATTTAACAAAATAAGTAGCATTCCGAGAAGCGAGCAGCCACGACCACGAGACGAATTGGCCATCCCATTGTCAAAAATCACCATGCCAATTTTTGAAGGAAGTTACGAAAATTGGACAACCTTCCACGACATTTTTGGGCGACTCATTCACAACAATGCCACATTAGGCAAGGCAGAGAAGATGCAGTACCTCAAAACTCACCTCAGAGGCGAGGCAAGTAAATTATTAAAGCATCTCGATGCATCTGATGCTAATTACGATACCGCATGGGACCTACTGACAAACAAATACAATAACAAAAGAATTTTGTTTAAAAAATTTTTAGACAATGTGTTAGAGCTGTCCAATTTAAACTATGAATCAGCAGCTAGTCTGAAACAGCTGCATGATACAACAATGGAAAGTTTACGTACCATATCTAACATGGGCGTAAATACAGATACGTGGGGACCAATAATAGCACATCTGCTGGTCAAGAAGCTGGACAAGGAAACAAAGAAATTATATGAACAGTCGCTGACTAATTCTCGAGAAATCCAGGATCTGGCAGATATGTTGAAGTTTTTGGAAAAAAACATTCCAATCACTTGAGGCGATTCAAGATTCGAAAAGGAAGCTGGAAGCCGCAAAGCCAATAAAAACATCGGAGTCAGCAAGAAAGCCATGGCCGGTGAGAAGTTATCAAACAAGCATTGGTAAATGTCGGATCTGGAACAACAGCCACAAGAGCACACAGCGCCCAAAATTTATTTCCATGACCAGTGACGATCGGTACCAAACCATCAGGCGCCATCGGCTGTGTGTGAGATGTTTAGTCCACAAAGAAAACGAAAAATGCTATAATTCGAACAAGTTCCAAAACTGTGACTAATGGCACCATACTCTGCTGCATAAGGAATGGAACAAAATTCAGGTAAGAAATCCACAACAAGTAGTAGCAAAACCACAACAGGAGCCAAATAGGAAATCCCAAGTGGCCACCACCACCGGACAAAGCGTGGAAGAAGTAAGCAGCCTAGTTAGCAGAAAAATCAAACATCCCAATCAGAAGAAAGTTCTGCTAGCCACGGCATTTTTGAAAGTAAAAACAGCCGGAGGATATTATGAACTATTGAGAGCATTGGTCGATCCAGGGTCACAGGCATCACTTATAACCGAAGAAGCAGCTCAATTATTGGCATTACCGAGAGTAAGAATCCAAGCAGACATCATAGGGCTAGGAAAAAGCGAAGCTGGGAAATCCAGAGGAAATGTTGAAGTAGAAATGAGGCCACGATTTTCCAGCAATTTTCGATTGTTTGGGGATCTGCTTATATTGGCAAGGTTGACAGGAACATTGCCAAGAAACACAATCATTGAGAAGGAAAAGGACGCATGGGAACATTGCCTACTAGCCGATCCTACCTACAACATGCCAGGTCCAGTAGACATCCTAATAGGAGCAGATCTATACAAAGATATACTCCAAGAAGGAGTTAAGAAAACGAAACAGGAGATGATGGCTCAAAGGACAGAATTGGGATGGATCATATCTAGGGCAGTAGAAGCAATAAAACAACCCAATATGAGAGTAGTGAGTATGGTATCTAATCTGGAAGAGAATCACCAACTCAGGAAATTTTGGGAAATAGAAGAGGTCTTAATGGAGAAACCAATCTCACAGGAGGATCAAGACTGTGAACAACAGTTCGAAGCATCCCATTTTCGGAAGCAAGATGGGACCTATGTGGTAAACATACCGTTCAAAGAGGACCCAAGTCAATTGGGAGAGTCGAAGCGGAGAGCAGTTGCCAGGATGCTCCAAATGGAGAAACGATTCGAGACTGACAAAAAATTGGAGTCCTTATACAAAGAATTCATGAAGGAATATCTTTCCTTAGGCCACATGAATAAAATGGATCAAGATGATGATCCGGAAAGAGGATACTACATTCCTCACCAAGCTGTCATAAAGGAGGACAGTGATACAACCAAGTTAAGAGTAGTCTTTGACGCTTCATCCAAGTCATCAAATGGGAAAAGTCTGAACCAAATGATGCACATTGGGCCAAGGCTACAACATAATTTAACAGATATCCTTCTGCGATGGAGGAAATACAAGTTTGTATTAACCGCAGACATCGAGAAAATGTATAGACAAATACATATTACTGAGGATGATCAGCACTTCCAGAAAATAGTGTGGAAATTCTCGAAAACAGAACCACTCCAAGAGTATCGGCTAACCACGGTGAGTTATGGCACAACCGCAGCTCCATACCTAGCAGTCCGGACCCTGCAGCAGTTAGCCAAAGACGAACAACACCACTTCCGGGGAGGATCTCAGATTGCCATGAGAGACTTTTATGTAGACGATCTTCTAACAGGAGCCAATTCCGAAGAAGATGCAAGAAGCATCCAAAATGAATTGACCACGATGTTGAAAACTGGAAGATTCAATCTAAGAAAATAGACTAGTAACCTACCAGATGCTGAATAAAGCACCAACATTATAATAGGAAACAAGGAGGATGCGACTAGGAAAACGCTGAGAGTATATTGGTTACCAACACTTGACTTACTACAATACAAAGTCAAGCAGCAGCCAGAAGGCGAAATATCGAAAAGGAGGATCCTATCAGAAATAGCGAAAATTGGGATTACTAGCACCAGTCATCATAATTACTAAGTTGTTAATACAAGAGTTATGGGTCGGACAGTATTCATGGAATGAAGAATTACCCAAGGATATAGAAGAAAAATGGTCAAAATTCAGTCAAGAACTACCGAGGGTACAAGAGGTACACATTCCAAGATGGACAAACTATGAAGATGATGTTCGCATGAGAGCTTATTATGGGGAGGCGATCTACATGAAAAAATCTGCACCATCAGAGACCACAACAGTGACGTTACTCACAGCCAAGTCAAAGGTGGCACCCCTGAAGATGAAGAAGACGCTGCCAAAGTTAGAATTATGTGCGGCTGAATTATTAGCCAAATTATTGAAGCAGACCATTTCAACCATGGAGATAAATAACATTGAGATCTATGTCTGGACAGACTCAATGATTACTCTAGCCTGGATAAAAGGAAGTCCAGAAAAATGGAAGAACTTTGTGGCAAATCGGGTTGCTACAATTCACGAGTGCATCGGCAAGCAGCGCTGGAATCATGTCAAGACTGAAGACAACCCAGCAGACTTGGTCACAAGAGGAGTGCAACCGTCCAAATTATGTGACCACTCGTTATGGTTCCATTGGATTCCAGGATCGAATAAAGGCCCAGACACCAGTGGTAGGCACCACTGAAGAAGAAAGAAGGAAACCTCGGCAGGTAGCGGTGCATGCAGTGATCAGTGAAGCATATGATGTAATGGAAAGATCCTCATCATTCAGCAAAATGATTAGAATAATCGCCTACTGCAAGCGGTTCATGAAGAAATGTAGAAAGGAAGTCGTAGCAATCCAGCAATTATCCATCACCGAACTACGTGATAGCCTAAAGTGCATCATCAAATCAGCACAAAGGCATGACTTCCCAAGAGAACATCATCTGCTACAGCAAGGCAGAATAGTGGACAGCAAAAGTACATTATTCAACGTACACCCATTCCTAGATGGAGATGGAATTCTCGAGTGGGAGAAAGGATACAATACTCGCTGTTACCTTACGATGAGAGACATCCCATCATTATAGCCAGCAGCAATCATGTTGCCAAGCTGATCATCAGGGACGCTCATTACCAAACTTTGCATGGAGGTAATCAAGCAACATTAGCCTTCATAAGAAGAAAGTACTGGATAGTACGAGCCAAGCAGACCATTTCCAAAATCATCAACAGATGCATGACGTGCGCAAGACACAAAGCAGCACCGATTTACCAGCTAATGGGACAACTACTCCCTGCACGAGTGACACCATCCATTCCACTTACACACACGGGATTGGATTACGCTGGACCAATCCAAATACGAGTATCCAGAGGAAAAGGCAACAAGTCTTACAAAGGGTACATCGCCATCTTTATTTGTCTGGCCACAAAGGAAATACACATCGAAGCAGTGAGCAACATTACTGCTAATGACTTCATAGCAGCATTCAGAAGATTCACTGAAAGAAGAGGAAAGTGCGCCCACATTTATAGTGACAATGGTACCAACTTTGTGGGAGCAAGCAAGCTATTGGACATCGAAATAAAGGACTAGTTAGGCACCGAAGCAATCCAGTGGCATTTCACCCCCCCCCCCCCCCGGCAAGCCCCACACATGGGTGGTATCTGGAAGGCAGGGGTAAAGTCAATCAAGTACCACATCCAGCGGGTCATCGGAGACAGTACGCTCAACTTCGAAGAGATGACAACTCTGTTATATTAAATTGAGGCTTGTCTGAACTCAAGACCACTGACACTATTGAATAACGATCCGAACGATATGTCAGCAATCACCCCAGGACATTTTTTGATCGGACAAGCACTCCTCATAGTACGAGAGCCCACGACCAAAACCATGTCGCATCGTTTTACGGCCAAAACCGTACAAAATCGTTAGATTCGATGAATCTGAACCCGACTAGGTGGGCAGTACTGGTCAGAAACGTCACAGTTTTATGGAGGGGCATTTCTGCTATGTCAAAAAAAAAGGCAGACGGTTTTATCACAATATGTCTGATATTAAAAATGTACATAGCTTTCGTCATTTTATTACGAAAAAGTTTGTTTTCAGACATTTTGCGCGTCACATGTGACCTGAGCGCATTTTCAAAAATGTCAAAAAATGTAACGGACCTGTCTTATAGCAGCCGGGTTCAATTTTTTAAAAATCTCTTGTATGGCTCCCGGGACTACCAAAAAATTGTTTTCAGACATTTTAAATGTCACCTATAACTCCTAAAACGAAAAGAACGTTTCGAAGTCGCCAAGCTGTTGTGACCGTTACATTGATGTTTCACGCCTGTATGAGACATTGGGATCGTTTCTAGCAAAATCTTTACCCGCTTTTCATGCTATGACCGGCTGCGATTATTATCCCGCAATATATCGCAAGGGAAAAAAAACATTAACATTAATGAAAAATTCTGTACGCTACCAAGAGGCGTTTGCAGATTTAGGCAAATATACTTCTGATACCGAGACTGTATTCAACGTCTTGGAAGAATTTACATACAAATTATACAACAAAAGGAAAATTAATGATGTCGATTTGGCTAGATTGAACATTTTTACAAAAACATATAAACTAAAAAATGAACATCCTTTTACAACGTTAAATCTGGACTTATCTAATTACGATGCCTGTAATCTGTCGCCATGCAATTCGGAATTGGGGCAACATTTGTTGTGAACACAATATATTGCACAAATATGGAGCAACGCTCATCAGAAAAATCCAACCGACCTAAACCCCATAGATTTTGGATGGTACGGCGAGGGACAGCTAGATTTCACGTGGTTCTCCGGTAACCAACTACCAGAATTGAACGACGTTATTTTGGACAAAGAATCAACATCCACAAAGGGTATAGTTCACCTGACTTTTACCGTAGAGTTTTTATAAAGAAATTAGTGCATTTGGGTAATAATGCTTTTTTCCAGAAGAAGATGTTGACGATCTGGTACGGGAGAGTAATTTTGATGATGACAACGATGATGAGTCCGACAGTGATTAAAAGCATTTAAATTTTTTCAATAAAAAGTATTTTTCAAACGTTATCCCAGTTTCCTTTTGTCCAATTTCTTTTAAATCCTTCAATTTCAGTTCGATGGTTTCGGGTAAGCTCTTTATTAATAATTATCTAAGAATTTGAGAGTTGCAACTTATTCATTTGCTTGATAGACGTAAATACGCCGCAATACGATATTTTAATGATTTCTGACTATCGAAAAGTTGTCTGATTAGTAAGGTGCTACACTAAATTTGTCTGATATCATTTTTTTCTACATCTGGGCAACTCTTTGCATCATATCCAACAGTTTTCAGACAGAATGCATCAACTGACCAATGTCCACTTGAAAACAAAATTTTCAGACGGTTTGCTATGGGTTTATTTTTTTTGCCTCATTTTTAATTTTTTCAAATGGTCTCCTGGGTACGTGCGACGCTACTGGTGTCTGAAAATTGTGTTTTTGGTATCTAAAATCTATCATTCAACTACATTCTGAAAATCAGACAGATTGCTATGAAACATTTCGGTAAATTTTTTGACATATTTGAAAATGCGGTCAGGTCAGACGTGATGCGGAAAATTTCTGAAATTAGTATTTTTGTAATCAGAATAACCAAATCTATCGATTTGAAACGGTTTTGGTCGTAAAACGATGAGACAAAAATTTTGGTCATGGGCTCACGTACTATCACCCCAGCCGAACCAGAAGACACCATAGCCACTGACAATCTTCTAAACAGATGGAAATTGCTACAGAAAATGAAAAGAGATTTCTGGAAAGCATGGTCGACGGAGTACCTATCTAGGCTACAGCAACGTGGAAAATGGAAGGCTTCGAGACAGAGCATAGAAATAGCGGAATTGGTACTCCTCAAAGAAGACAATATCTCGGCGAACAAATAGCCGTTAGCACGAGTAATCGAAACACATCCAGGAAAGAATGGGCTGATACGAGTAGTGACAATCCAGGGCAAAGACAGAGCTCAATTAAAACGACCCATAACAAAGATTTGTCAGATACCTGTAAGCAACGAGGGCAATCCAGTGCAAGCAAGTATCAGCAATTCCGGACCTACCACAAGGTGAACGCGGAAACGAGATATGAAAACACATTCAGCAGTAATAATGTGCATGCTCATGATGTGTCACATAATTCCCGGCAATATAGCAAACTATACGCTGCAGAGGCTACAACTTTGAATATATGTGGAACACGTTGGTAATTCGAAGCTCGATAGAGGGATAATTCGAATAGGAGTGGAATATTCGATATCTGCCTTTATCACAGACGAGCATTGGATTAACGCTACCGCAACACAATTCAAGCAATTATGCGACGACAGCAACAAAATGACGGAAGACCAGTTTTGCAAGGAATTCATGCACCACATAACGGAACAACAAGACAATATCCTGTGGGATATGAAGAGCATCCGGACAATAACGAAACACCGCACACGGAGAGGACTACTGGGGAAGTTCCTGACGTCAGTGTTTGTAGTGAACGACGAAGTATATAAGGACATCGCTAATTTAGAAAAAAATCAGCAAGTACTAATCGACGCTTCCAGTCACCAAATAAAATTAATGTTAGCTGCAATAACCACTGTGAACGAAACGGAGAACAGGATCACGACAAAGTTAGAAAACTTTCGAATAAAATTCAATCAAGGAATCCACCTTCTTAACGAAATGAAGGCCTGGTACAGATCCATCGACGTCAATAAAATAAATGTTCACGTGCTATCAGCATATCAGGTGGCCAGCAACTATTTACAAGAAGTCGCAGAATAATACAAGAAGTTGCTCGACGCGGTATTTAAGCGCAGTCACTTATTTGAGTTTGTGTCACCAGCTCAAATAGCAACAATAATTAGTCAGTTGCCCTTGAAGTTACCACCAAACCTACGAACATTACCATCGCCAGTATACAAAATGGAGGTGGGACAAACCGAGGAAGCCATTAATATATTTGGATACTTCCATATTACTGAAGTAACTGAATATGAGGTTATCAAGCTCACCGCCATTCCCAGAAGAATCAGCAACGGAGAGAATGCAACCTTAACAGTCAGCCCGTACTTTTTAGCTGTGGACTACAACCATCAGCAGTACTTTATCATACCACCGTCCAAATTCGAGGTCAGCATTCCAATAAAGGAGCACACCTATTTATGTGCACCTACAATCATAAATAGTGCTGAGAAGAACCCTAACTGCATAATCGACGAGATGTATCAACGCTTGGAAAGGATGCCATGTAGCACACACCGCTACAACGTCACCACTATAGGATGGAAAGAGCTGTACAAGGCAAATACATGGATATTTACAGCCAACAAAGCCACCAGTGCAGCAATCATGTGCAACGACGTACGAGAGGAAGTGATTCTTGAAGACACCGGAGTAATCCAGATCGCTCCAGAGTGCTACATCCAAACATGACAACACACTCTGTACGCACGATCATTTAGTACAATCCCGGTCGTTGCAACCTTCAACAAAATTCTGCAAGTCAACATCACATCAAAGGCAGACTCAATGGGAAACGAGTATCCAAGTTTAGCCGAGGAACCTAACCTGGAAGCATCGGATCGTTTAGATTAGATTAGATTAGATTAGATTCCACGACTGCCTTTTGCTGGCATGCGCACGTCAGCCCTTTGGGCTTTTTGTACTGTCAAGAGTTTTCAAGTTAGCAGGCCGACATCCGTATCTTTTACTAGACTTGCAATGTCCCCTACTAGCTTGCGGTTGTCAATAGAGTTAATGCTCCAATCGAGTTGGTGTCTTTTACGCTCTAATGCTGGGCATTCAAAGAGGATATGATAGGCTGTTTCATCATCCTCTCGGCATAGTCTTCAAACAGGTTTATCTCTATAGATATTGATCCTGTGCATAAATTCTCTGAATGCTCCAGTGCCTGTTAGTAGACTGACTACTTGCTTGATTCGAGTTCTGTTCAGTCTCAACAGGGTTTTGGTGGTTTGTGGATTCGGAGTTTTTAGCAATCTTTTGCAGTGTGTTGCTTGATTGTAGTTTCTCCACCTTAGTTGGTGTGCGGTATTGACCCATACATTAATGGCTGAGCGGGCTTGGTTTTTTTAAATGCTTAGGCTAGGTTCTGGACCGGTCATTGCATTACGGGCTGCTTCTTTTGCGAGCTTGTCCGCCTTCTCGTTTCCTTCAATACCTTGGTGACCTGGGATCCAGCATAATTTTACTGCATTTCCCTGGCTTAAGGTTTGAAGTTTGGATTTGCATTCCTTGACCAGGATCGATAAAGTACTGAAAGCGTTTAGCGCTTTCAGTGCTGCCTGACTGTCTGAGAGAATGTGTATGTCTCAATTAAGCAGCTTCTTTTCTATGCTGATGTTTGCGCATACGTTAATAGCTTGTACTTCAGCCTGAAAGATGTTACAAAACTTTCCTAGACTGACCTTTTCGTTGGTTCTAGGATTGGTACTGTACACACCGGAGCCTGTACCCTCTTCAAACTTAGATCCATCAGTGTAAAAAATGATGTTCTTATTTGTTGGAGTTGGTAGTTGGTCCGGATTCCAACTTGTGTGTTCAGTAAAGTTCTTTTCAAAGTCATAGGTTTTGATTATAAGATCAAAATCCATTTCTAATATTGGGTTGTTGATGTGTGACATGATCTTGCTATATCCTAGTTTATTAGCTGTGGTCATCCAGTGACCAGTATTTTGTAATCTGTAGGCTGCCATTCTGGCTTCACCTTCCAAGAAGATGTGCAGAGGTGGCAGATTTAAAATGGCATTCAGTGCTTGTCCTGAGGTGCCTTTAAAGGCTGCAGTGATGCACCGATTAGCTAGATATTGTATTCTGCTGATTTTGTGGATCACAGTTGCTTGTTTTATTTTGGGCCACCAGGCGATTATTCCATATGAAATTATTGGTCGAACCATGGTTTTGTACAGCCAGAGGGTCAGTTCCGGTTTGAGCCCCCACGTACTACCTATGGCTCTTTTTCCAATTACTAATGTTTGTGTGCACCTGGTGATTGCTTTGTCTAAGTGGGAGTTCCAAGTTAGTTTGGAATCGATGGTTAGACCTAAGTACTTAACCTCGTTCTCCCAGTTGATATTTGCCTCATACAGTTTTATGTTGATTCTGTTCGTGATGTTCTTTCTACGAGTGAAAGCGACGAGAGTGGCTTTGCTGGGATTAATTCTAAGATTATTCTCTAAACACCACTCTTCGGTTATCTTTAGTGCTGATTTCATTACATTGTCTACGGTTCTTTGGTATTTACCTTGAATCAGTATGACAATGTCATCAGCGTATCCTTGAGTGTAGTAGCCTTTGTTATTGAGTTGGATCAGCAGTTCATCAACTGTGAGGCACCACAGGAGTATAGAAAGAACTTCTCCCTGTGGACATGCCCTTGTCGCCTACACTGTCTTTTCCTTGTCAAATAACTTGACTTTTACAACTCTAGTGTTGAGCATTGCCATAGTCCATCTTATCGTGGTGTTATCGATCTGGTGGTTTGTTATTGCTCTTTCCATAGAGTGGTAGGAGATGTTGTCGACGGCACCTTCTATGTCTAGAAATGCTCCGACGGCGTACTCCTTGTACTCCAAGGTTTTCTCAATTTTCCCCACTAGTTGGTGTAGGGCGGTTTCACATGGCTTCCCTGTTTGGTAAGCATGTTGATATCTGTGAATCGGGAGTGAAGTTAGGGCTTCCTCCCTCCAGTACCTGTCTACTAATCTTTCTAACGTTTTAAGGAGGAATGACGTTAGGCTGATAGGTCTGTAAGATTTAGCTTCTGCATAGCTGCTCTTACCAGGCTTAGGGATAAACACTACTTTAGTCACTCTCCAGGCTTGGGGAATGTAGCCTAAGGCAAGACTTGCTTGGAACATGTCTTTGAGTGGGTTCAGCAGTATATCTATCCCTTTCTGCAGCATTACGGGTTGTATGCCGTCGTTTCCAGCAGATTTGAAAGGGCTGAAGGGGCTAGTTGCCCATCTAATCCTTTCTTTGCTGACTATTCTCTTAGCTGTTTCCCAGTCGTCCCTCCTAGGGGTATGATTGGGTTCAGCCAGAGTAGGTTGTTCCACTGCTCCGGGTAGGTGCGTTTTTATCAAAAGAGATAACGTCTCCTCTTCCGTTGTAGTGTATTCTCCGCTTTCTTTTTAAAGGGTGCCTACTGGGTTCATGGCTTGCTTTGAGATGATTTTCTGGAGTCTAGCTGTGGATCGCGTGGTCTCCACCTCCTGGAAAAACTTTTTCCAGGCTG
This sequence comes from Agriotes lineatus, assembly GCA_940337035.1. Classification (NCBI taxonomy): domain Eukaryota; kingdom Metazoa; phylum Arthropoda; class Insecta; order Coleoptera; family Elateridae; genus Agriotes; species Agriotes lineatus. The sequence goes on along the minus strand of CALNHX010006495.1, from coordinate 41,653 downwards.
CTATCTTAGCTGCCTTGATCCTTTTGCCATAGTCCGTGAGAGCCTTGTGATAGTTCTCCCAGTTATTTGTGGCTTTAGACCTGTTAAACAGACGTCTGACTTCTTATCTGGTTTTTTCTAGGTCTTTATTTCACCAATTTGTGTGTTTTTTTGCCCTTTGCTGACTTGGGTCTATTAGAGGACAACTACTTTAAAAGGAGTCAATCATGGCCTCTTTTAACCGGTCAGCATTTGAGTCTAAAACTACTTTATTGGGAGATCTGAACTTTAGGTGTTCTATCTTCTCTTGTAGTTTTTGTTTATATAGGTCCCAGTCTGTCTTTCTTGGGTTGTAGTAAACTCTTTGGCTTACTTCCAGTTGTGACAGTTCAAAGGTTATATAATTGTAGTCAGAGAGTGATGGTTCGTCTGAAACTTGCCATTTATTCACTGATTGACTAATTCTCATAGTGGTTATGGTAATATTTATAACTTCATATCTATTAGAGTTATAAAAGGTTGGAGTGTTACCTTTATTGACTACTACTAGATTGTTAGTTAAGATAAATTCTAAAAGTGACTCACCTCTTATGTTGCAGTTGGTGCTGCCCCAAATGGTGTGGTGAGAATTTACGTCGCAGGCTAGGATGAGGTCTAGATCGTCTTGGGAGGCAGATGATACTAGGTTCTCTAGTTCCTCGCTAGGCGGTGGGTCCCTGGAATCGGATGGAAGGTAGACGGAGTTTATAATGGCTTGGTCACAACCTTCATCGTTATTCCATTTTATTTTAATTGTGGTTATGTCTCTAGAACAGAATTTCATTAGTGGTAAACAGTCTAGATTATTTTTTATAAGTATGCATGTTCTAGGACTTGCATGATTATAAATAAGCCTACCTTTAGCACCCCCCCCATCCACGGACTTGTCCCTTAACTATCCATGGTTCTTGGATCAGTGCTAAATCGATGTCATCTGCTAGCAGCTTTCTGGATCATTTAAGCGTGTTAATATCTCGACAGCAGCAGACAATACATGACCTATCCAATACACGCTGGAGACACCTATCCATCACGACAGGGTCTGTCAGCAGTATAATAACACTACTGGTTATCGGCTTATTATGCAGCATAAGCTATTTCGTATGGACACGCACCTGTCGGACCAAGGAGCAACATAAACAGCAACTCAGCGCCGGCCAAGACGATTTCAGGCTAGAGCCCCTGTACGCTACACCTAATGCCAAGGAAAACGCCAACAGAGCAACTCCTGCAACGGACGCCTGACCACAGGAGCCCCGCTAGTCATCACTTTACGCGGCCAGAATGTTCAAACTTTTTGTTTGACCATGAATTTGAAGTAAAAAGTGTAAAATGAACTAAAATCGTGTAAACACAGAAGTACGCACAATTAGGCCACAAGAGCTATTTAACGCGTACTAGATAAGATATTTGTAAATAAAAAATCGGCAGTTTGCGTCGAGTTTCTGTGTCATATTACAAATTAATGCAACGAACACATGCAATCAAGTACCAGTTCCGTGTTTATACACAGACACTGCAGTTTTACGAAGCACGCCGCGTACAAGCAGTGCAAATTTGCGCTAATGGGTCAAATGACAAACCAAGTGTTTAGAATTACGTTAGTTAAACGCATACGAATGTAATTTTTAATACTAGGTCGTGAATACACGGAATCCATTTTTTGTATAGATAGTTCTGTAATGTCGAAAATAATTTAATATACCTTTAACTGTGATCGTATATTCATTGATGGGGGTGAACACAGGCTTCAAATGTTCATAACGAAAGGGTTAGGACTGACTCTTTCACCCTAGCTCTTATAACAACAAAATAGACTCCATCTCCTGTCAAACAACTAGTCTAAGTTTTTACAAAATCTAAAAAAGTGCTAAGTTTCAGAGTGGATTTGGCTACCTCTTTTACAATTTTTTAATAATATTTTTTTAATTTTATGATGTTACCATGATGAAATATATTATAAAATTATAAAATTGCACGTTCAATTAAGCTATTAATTAAAGGTTTTTATATTTTATTGATTTTTGAGATTTATAATTTAAGTATATATCAGTTTTAATGTCTTTTCTATACCAACCTGTTTCAATTTTATTATTTTCTGTTTTTATTAAAGTTATATCAAGAAAATGTATAGATTTATTTATGTTTTAATTCTCAATTGTAAATTGTAATCTTGGGTGGTAGTTATTAAAATTTCGAAAATGTTGTTTATGTTGTGTTTATTAGTACACATAATTATGTCATCTACAAATCGTTTATAAAAACTAATTTCATTTAAGTTAATTAAAATTCCAGATTCTATTTTTTGTAATACCAAATCTGCAATTGTACTAGAGGTTGTCCCATTGCAACACCAAAATTCTGTTTGTATGTTTGATAGTTAAAAGAAAAATAAGTAAATTGTAAAATATATTCAACTACTTTAATAAATTCATCTTTAGGAATATTTGTTATTTTTTTTATTGACTCCAAAATTGTTCTATTGTTTTATTGGCTAATGTTATTGGGGTATTTGCATAAAGTGATACTGCATCTAAAGAGAATAAGATGTGTTCTTTTGGAGTTGTTATTGTATGAATACGTTTTTTAAAAGTTTACGAGTCTTTTACATTAAATTGGTTTTTTGGGTAATATTAATTAGAATATTTGAGAAATGATTGGACAATTTATTGTTATGATATCGTACCTCAAGACTAATAATTAGTTTTATAAAAAAATATCGTACCTCAAGATTAATTATATAATGATAAAGTACCTAAATGTTAAAACATGATATTTTATAAAGGGTGAATTTAATATAAAAAAAAACAGATAGCTATTTAAAATTGTGTTTAATAAAATACAAGTTTAGTTCGAATCCTGTGAAGCAATTAATATTCTTAGAAAAAGGTTCTAATATTACTCAATAGTTGATACTTGGAGTAATAAAGATGTCATTTGGTAGTATTAGAGTACTAGTCATTATTGATATTAGATAACAATTAGAACAAACTATAAGATAGTTTGGGTAAATGTGAAAAGCCTAAGCTGAATAAATATTTAAAAAGTCACATGATCTGTCAAAATAATTTAAATAATTTGGAATGTAAATAATCCAGGAGTGTTAGTTTTAAGAATGTGTGAATAGAGATTACTAAGGGCCGGTTGCAGAAAGCAATGTTAAGTCTGGTGTTAGCTAACGTCGCGTCAAAGTGAACAAAATCGCATCAAATTTTGTTTACTAATGTATTAGTTACCATAAGCATTTGAGATTTGATTCGTTTTTGTTCACTTTGACGTCGCGTTAGCTAACATCAGACTTAACGTTGCTTTCAGCAACCGGCCCTTAGTGAATTGAATTTAAGAAAATTACAACAAATTGTTTATTAGAAAATGTACTTATACAATTTTGCAATAATTAAAAAATTACAAATTTACGGTACACACCACCCAAGAAAAGCGCCTTTCGGTGCTTTCCAAGAATACCTAGACGCTCAGCATCATTCCGTTTCGCTAGTACAATGAAATGTTATGAACCAGTTATGCCTTCATTTTCGGAGAACCAATCGTATGAAAACGATCCAAGACTTCAGGAAGGTTCCTGGCGACCGGAATCCTGTACACACACTAACATACGTACACCGTACAGCACGTTTAGGCACCCCCCAGTACGAGGGTGGGATCTAATGGGCTGGAGTCTTCACCAAAAGATCCACACAGCGGGGTTCATTAGTCGATTGACACGAATTTTAGAGATTTTTTACTCAGAGTAGTTTTCGATATGAAGCAATTTCAATACTTCGTACATTTCGTGTCGAAGTAATAAACCCCTATCAAAATAAATTTTCTGATTTAAAGTATTATAAAAGGGTATAAGTGATTCATATGGATAAATCAATGAATTCAAAATAATAAACTTAAACAAAATATAATATTGGAAGTTTAGAAAGTAACTGCTGGAGGAAGAATTAAACGTAATGGTCTTGGAAAAATAAGGTGAACAGATACGAGCAACTGAATAATCTTTGGTCTATAAACAGCCAGATGTCTTTAAATACGGACTGCGGTAGAGTCACTGTTTGATGTCAAGGAGGAAAACTAGTCTTCAGTGACCGGTATAGGTATTCCTTGTGATTTGGTTGAGGATTGGAGTACACATGGGTTTGATTTGCGTACGGATTATATTCATCTAAGTAGTTTGGGTTGCTGATTGGTGCCTTCGTCGCAGTTTTTAAGTGAGGAAGTATCTGCGGTGCAGCGTAGTGTAGAGGTGGGATCATCGTTGGAACTACAAAATGGGGCAATTAGCATAGCTGCCGTTATAAATGGGTGAGAGCAACGATACTTACCTTGCCGTTCCAGAGCATAGTCGTGAGCAGACAATTCCATTTTATTTTGGGTTTTTCGCTGTCATCCTATAATTGAGGCTTCACTTCGTGTTGTGATTTCTTTCGAGGGATAATTATTACATTTCTGAAAAAATAATATTTGTGGTTTCCTTAAAATCAGAGATATCCTAGATTTTTACCTGAGCGAGCACATGCTATGATTTTGGCAAACGGAGCATAACATCTAAGAGTAGGTTTCTTTTGATGCTAATTAGTAAGGTCTATTGTGTGACGCTCTTTTAGCTCCTCTCGTGGCTCCGGATAATTAAAACTCCTTTCGTGGCTCCCGCATAATTCCTAGTGTGCGAACGATTTTGCTCCCTGGTTAACTGGCGAAGGTTGGCCCCCAGCTACCGCCTTGAGTATTGCGTGTGTAGAAGTTCCATGCCTACAACAGAAGCGAAGCCAGAAGCTCTTGTGTAACTCCTTCCTCCTCGTCAGCCTTCACACAAACCTTGGCTAAGCCTGTTACATTTATCTGGTCGTCTTAATGCTTATCGGCTTTCGTTTTGCGTCTGCTACAATCTGGATGACTAGCATTCCAAGGTCGGTTGTACTGATACTGATATATGCCCTGGGCCATTCGGACTGCGTCCCGTTTTAGTATGTTTTCGCGGCTGTGTTACCTTGTATCCGGCAAACGTTAGATTACGTGTATTATGTATTTTAAGCGTGATTACTCACCTGTTTGAAACAAGCTAGATAATGTTCTAAGGCAGCTTAGATGGTTGGCTATAAGTACATTGTTGCGGTAGTTAATTTTCACTACTTTTAGATCAAATGCTAGATGCGCCTCACGCACCGCCTGCGTGATTGTAATATCGGAAATTGTACGGCTTTTTGCAAGACAAAACTAACCCGTTCTCGGTCTTCACGTCATGCTAGTAAAATAGAACTGGTTTAAATTTAACTTTAGGGCATCCCCGCCTTTGCAAGAATTTTGCGAAATACTATCTTGCGACACTTTGAAGTCTGACGGGAATCAACACTAAATCACATCCCGGTTTACGAAGCGCCTTATAATAGGAAACAAGATCTTAGGTCTGTAAGAGCGATACTGCTATTTATGGTAAATAATAAGAAGACTCTTGCGTAGTGGGTAAATAGTCGAATTCAACTAGTCATTTCAATTTGAACCTGTAATATATGTCATAGTCTTTGTGCTATCGACAACCTTTTAGTAGTGCATTTAGCCATTTTGGAAAGACAATCTGTAATTTCCTTCTGCTTATGTCATTTACATTAATTTATTTAACTGAATTATGTCAACATTTTAATTACACTTTAAGTATTATTTATATTATGTGCAATTATTCTGTTTAATAAGTCGATTTACTACTGTGATATTATCTCCCTATTGAGATTTTGTACTGGTTTGCCGTGTGATGTCTTATGTGTGTATATTATTTGTATTTGTATTTCTTTTTGTTGATATTATACTGCCTTGATATCTTTGCCTGCGCATCTGATTTGTGCCTTATCTTTAATTCTCAGGTTTGGTTAGTAGCGCCTTTTGTAGTGTACCTTTTGATTAGCACAGTGCTGGGTTACTTGCTACTTGGCGCCAATATTTCTATTTTCAGCTGAAGTTTTGAGTCTTTTGTACAACCCACGACCGCCTCCGGCTGAGAAGTCGGTTGCCTTTGCTTATCTCTTTTACAGTCACAGTGAGGGTAACACGGAGCTATAGAAGAATAAATAAACTAAATAAGAAATATTTAACAATTAGGGCATATCTTTATATAACTTAATCATAACAAAAATTTATTTAAATAAAATCAAATAAAATAGTAGCGTAGCACACAAAAGGGCTATTGCTTTATCCAATATTACCCAAAAACACCTAAAAGACTCATGAACTAGAGGCTTTCGCGGTTACTCGAAATATTTCTCTTAACATAAAATTTCGGTTTAGAGAGCGTAGTATTTGTAGATGAACACCCAGCATTCTCTGGCTTAATGTGCCTTGCACCTTGCTGTTTGTGCATCCATATTCACTAACATTTCGCAAGACCTTGTAACTTGCATCATCAGAGTGAAAGTTGCACTAAGAACTGAAGGTCGGTGTGGAGCTATTTATAGTCCTCTGTGCCAGGCGTGCGGAGTGGCTTAACGCTGATTGGTCGTTCAAGTGCAACGTAATCCATAGGGCGTGGCTGTATGACGCACAGTGGTTGTAATGCTTTAGATCGTGTATAACAGGAGTCCACGTTTTACTAAGCTTAAAGCCATCTTCCCTGTTATATTATTTGGATGTTTTTCTATTTCTATGGCTTCACGTATCACTCGCTGGAAGTAGTGAGGTGTTCTGACAAGTACTCTGGCGTGCTTAAGTTCCAAAGTGTGCCCATTTGTAAATGTATACTCAGCTCCAGATGATTTTGTGATGCGTTTGTGTTTGCAATCGCCTTTATGTTCTTGAAGTCTTAGATCCACGGAACGACCAGTCTGTCCAATGTAACTCGAGCCGCAAGAACAAGGAATGCGATATACGCCAGCTGTTTTTAAACTTGGAATTTTGTCGTTTACTGATCTGAAGCCGTTGCCCAAAGTTTCCTTGCTTGTGAACTCAGTTTTGATATTGAATAGTTTCAGGACACGTTTTATATAAACAGGGAAGTTGGCTTTAAGCTTAGTAAAACGTGGACTCCTGTAATTCACGATCTTTTTTTTTATTAATAGTCCACCAGACAACACTTTACAGTGTTACTGATGGTTTCGTTGGAAGAAAATGTTTGACTTTGACTGTTTCTGGATTGAAATGTTTCCATGATTATTGGCACTTGTCACTATTGTTAACACTTCACTGAACGCTCTCATTCACTAACACTGTCCCCGTCGTCTGTGCATGATGTAATGTCCTGAAATAACTCTATCAGGCGTCTATGTGTATTCTTTAGTCCGAGTGCTCTTAAAATTTCGTTATCGATGTTCTTCAGGCTTGCGATGAAGTTTTTAGTGAGTTTTTTGATGAATCGGTCGATGGTGCTTAGTCCTAGTTCGTTGTGAATTTGACTGTTACTCACGTACCACTGGGCATTAATTGCTATTCTTAGAATTTTATTTTGAAATGTTTGTATTTTCTTATAATTGGTTTCCGATGTAGCGCTCCATACTGGACACGCGTAGGTTACTACTGGTCTAATTAAGGTGTTATAAAGCAGAATTGTGCACTCTTTGCGGAAAGGTAAACTTCTATTGATCAGTGGGTAGAGTAGTCTGATCTGTTGTGGCCTTGATTAAGTTTCATATTGATATGTCGACTTCATGTTAATCTTGTGTCCAGATTCACTTCAAGGTACTTAACCGCTTCATTTTTTGGATTCCACGAAATATTCTTAAAATGTATGTAAATATCAGGGTGGTCTGTGATTCGCGTTAGAGTGAAAATCTTGGTTATGTATTTAGTTGGATTCAGCCTTATGCACCATTTGTCCAACCAATTTTCCAGTGTGTTGATGGCTTTCTGTAGACAATCGATGGCTGTAAGAAGATCTTCATTTTGGGTGTATATCTCACTATCATGTGACTTAGTTCTAAGTTAGGCATGTCCTGTAAACAGATGTTAAATAGCGTTAGACCGAGTACGCGGCCCTTGGGTACACCTGCGCGGATGGATTTTGTGTCTGAAACTGCATTGTTGATCCGAACTGCAAAGGTTTTGTTTTCATAAACGAAAAGATGATTGCAACTAAATAATGGGGTATCGGTAAGTGTTGGAGCTTGTACTGTAAACCTTGTAGCCAGACTTCATCGAAGGCTTTGTGTGATGTCTAAGAAAGCTGCTGCCGTGTAGTATTTGTTTTCATATATCCGTGCTCAATAATTTCTACGACCCTTTGTAACTGTTGTACTGCGGAGTGGCCTTCTCGAAATCCGAATTGAATTGCTGGTACTATGTAGCGTTGGTTCAGAGAAGAATTGAAGTTTTTGAGAATAACCTTTTCGAATAACTTAGATAAGCCTGGAAGCAGGCTGATGGGGCGATAGGAACTACAGGTTTGTTTATTCTTTCCTGGTTTATGGAACATAACAATGTGCGCATATTTCCATCTATTAGGATAATAGCTCAACCCTAAGCAGGCATTGAAGAGCGTAGTTAGGAATGCTAGTGCTTCCTTGGTTAGGTGTTTAAGAATGATATTTGTTATTAAGTCCGGGCCAGGTGCGGTGGGTAGATGTGTTTCAACGTATCAGGTTGTTCGCTGTGTATGTTGTCTATTTTTTTCTGAAATTGTGGGAGTAAAAACATTTTCTAGATAGTTTGCAAATAAGCTGCATTTGTCTTCGTCAGAGCAGCATGTGCTATTTGGTGTTATTAAGGTTGGTATAATTTCTGTTGGTCGGGTAATATTCTTAGTGGCTTTCTATAATTCTAAATTGTTTGGTTCGATATTTTCTAAGTTCTGTCTGTATATATAGATTCTATACTTAGCAATTTCACGTCTAATTTGATGTGTTAAATTGTTTAGTATATTTTTAAGTGTCAGATCTCTGCTTCTCAGCCATTGCCATATTGTCCTACTTTTTTCCTTGCTGAGCTTGATTATATAGGTTGCTGCAATATTTATATTATTTGTTTTCCTGGTATTATGTTGATGGGTTTCACCTTTCCGGAATCGTCGATTGTTTGAGTAAGTATTTCTACAAGCGCATCAATTTCTTGTGCGTTAGTTATTTCAACTAGGTTGGTCAATTGTGTGTTTAATTTTTCTTTGAATTGCTCCCAATTGATATCATTCTTGGAATAGATAGCCTAAGTAATGGTTCCGAGTTAAATGTTATCAGTACTGGCAGATGGTTAGAGTCGAGTTCTGGTATCACTGCCAGTTGTATAGGGACATTGAAGTTTTTTCCAAGTACAATATCCAATATGTCGGGCTGATGGTCATCTTTGTGCGAGTAATATGTGTATTCATGTGGGGCGTTAATCTGTATTTGATGTTTTGCTGCTAGGTCGTTAAATTTGCTGCCGTTTGGATTGTTGGCGCGACATTCCCATAAGGTACATTTGCTGTTCAGGTCCCCTATGAATAGCGTTGGCGCCGTCGTATTAAAATGGTTTTGTATATCGCTTTCGATTAAGCGCTTGTTTGGTTATCTGTAGGCTGGGTTATTCTAACTGAATTTAGATTGGCAATGCTAAAGGTGATTGATATTGCTTCAAGATTTCTAATGTTGATCTGAATAGGCGTAGTGTGTTGTATATTCTGTTTTATGAGTATTGCTACCCCTCTCCATGCTGTTACAGATGATCTGTCTTGTCGGTAAATTTGATATCCTTTTACTGTAAATGTTTCGTTTTCTGCTAGGTGCGTTTCTGTAATGCACGCAACATCAACGTTATATCTTGATAAAAAGGAAATACATTTTGATCTGTGTATCTTGATACCATTTGCATTCCAATTTAGGACGGTGAGGTTTTTGATATTTTCTCTTGAGCTAGACATTAAGCATGTTAGGAAGAATATTTGTTAATATGTAGGATTTGATTTGTGGTATGCAGGAAGTTATATGTTCTTTGGTGAATTGATGGATACTATCGATGTTTAGAGGAAGGGATTGCCTGCTTGAATCTATATTTTGATGTGTTGCGTGGGTATTTTGTTGTGCGGTTTGGCTATATGATGTTGTGGGATTAACGTGGGATGATAGGAATTGTCTGGGTAAAATTTTTGGGTTTTTTATAGTTGTCCGTTGTTGTTGGAGTTCTAAGTGGTGGGGGAATTCCCTATAGCTGGATGGATGCTCACCACTCAAGTTTATACATCTAGGGGGGTCGCTAAATATTTTATTACATTGCTTTGGTGGATGGTCGTCTTTGCACTTTACGCAGCGTGGCTTAGCTCCGCAATAGTTTTTAGTGTGCCCAAATCTCTGGCACTTGTGGCACTTTGGGATATTGGGTGTTTTTTCTTACCAGTACGATTGAGTGAAATACTGCTTTTACATCGAAAATTTGTTTAGCTGTTTCATTCGCTGTTAATATGACCGCAAATGGCGTTTTTCTTTGTTTACTAAACGGGTTACGCTTTGTACAGGTAATTTCCTATTTAAAAGTTCTTTTTTAACTTCGTCTGTTAGAGATATGCGCACGTTTTTTATTACTGCTGATAAAGGTTTTTCCTTTTTACTTCCTTTTACAATAAAGGAAGTATTGGATTCACCCCAAAAATTCGAAATTGAGCTTTCAACAGATCTTCGCGTTTCAGATTCTCCTGAACCCAAAAACAATTTTTTTTTCATTGGTCTGTCTGTTCGTCTGTGTGTGTGTCTGTGTGTCTGTGAGTGTGTCTGTGTGTGCGTCTGTGAACAGAATATCTCAAAAACGAAAATAGGTATGGGGTTGAAACTTCATATATTAGTTTTTTGTACTATGTAGATGCGACAGCAAGCTTTTGAAAAAAATCGCATAACCGGAAGTAGGTGTTTATTCTTGTGATTTTTCAGTTTTTTTCGATTTTTTCAAAAACGGATTTAACGTTTTTTTTCAAACTTCTCATTTTTATTAAATTTTTAATGCGTACTGATGTGATATAGGTGATTTTCCAGTTGAATACTTCTAAAATGGGTTTTTTTTTGTTTTTTTTCTATTTTTTTATTAACTTCTATTTTAAATAGAGCACCCGGTATATTATTACATTTTTGAATTCAGCTTCAAATTCTAAAGAAAATTTGTTTCTCAACCTAACGCTCTATTTTGCACCGTTTTTGTAGGATTTGTAATTTTTTTAAATTTTTGACAAATGCTTAAAAATTTAAAATCTAATGTTTGGCCAATTATAAGATCGCTGTAAAAGAAAGTTGTGTGCGTGTATCACACCAGATTTTTGGTTTTGGAACGTGTGGAATTGGATTAGGTTATCCATGTAAAATGCAGTTCATTTACGGTAATCGTCATGCGAAGTTAGGTTTACTTTTAGATACTTACTACTGTAAGATGTATATATTCTGTCTTCTGTGATTTTTTTGAGATCTGCTGTTATTTCTTTGTGATTGTCGACATTGTGTATGAATATTGGAGGCACTTTGATTGATTTTACTACGTTATTTTTTTGGCAGAAATTGTATTATCATAAATCATTATATTTGGGTTTCTCCAGAAGCATCGGACCCCCCTATTAAGCGAAGCAGGAAAGATATGGGCTAGAATATGCTAAGCAAGATTAAGAAAAAAACTAGAAGACACAATAGAAGATAGTCAATGTGGTTTTAGAAAATTGAGAGGAACACAATACAACGTTTTCATACTAAGGCAAATAAGCGAAAAGGCCACAAGCAAAGGAAATGAAATTCACATATTTTTCATAGACCTAGAGAAAGCGTTCGATAAAATTAAACAAAAGGACATATGGAAAGCACTAGAAAACAGGTGTAACAACAACAAAAGAAATAGAGATGGTCAAAATATTATATAACAAGACAACAAATCTAGTGAAAACAAGAAATGAGGAGTCGAAAGAATTTGAAACAACGAAAGGGCTAAGACAGGGCTGCGTGCTGAGCCCGATACTATTTGCACTAATTATGAATGAAGTAGTCAAAGAAAGTAAAATGAAAACAAAAAAATATAAAATAGGAAGGTGGAAAATGGAAACGGTACAAATGTCGGAACTCCTATATGCAGACGATATGGTAATAATAGCAAGATCAGAGAGAGAACTACAACATAACCTGAATATATATAACAAAGCAATGAAAAAAGCAAACATGAAAATTAATATAGAAAAAACGAAGACAATGATAATAGCAGCAGGGGTGAGAAGACACAATATTGCAATATAAAAAAAAGAAATAGAGCAAGTGACCAAATTCAAATATCTGGGGACATATATTAGTAGCAGTGGGAAAATAGACGACCAGATAAGCGAACGCACAGCCGTGGTAGGAAGAACTTTTAACATGAAAAAAAAACACCTTTCTGGGGAAAACCGAAATACCGAAAAAGACGAAAGTAGATGTAGTCAAAGAAAGTGGTGTACCCGGCATTAATTTAAGGCAGCGAATCGTGGACGGTCACAGAAAAACAGAAGAGCAAGTCAAGCATAGAAATGAGGTTCTGGAGAAAAATAGAGAGAAAAACTAAACAAGACAGTATCAGGAACATAGCATACAGGAAACAACTGAACGTAAAGGCAGTGGGTGCAGTGGTCCAAGAAAGGCAACTAGGATGGCTGGGACATGTACACAGAATGGGAGAAGCAAGCAATGGAAGCCAGACCAGAAGGAAAGAACAGAGTGGGAAGGCCAAGTAAGACATGGACAGAAGGGGTAAAAGTAGCAGCGGAACAGAGAAGACTGGAGTGGAATACAGTGAGACAAATGGCGCAAGATCGAAAAGAGTGGAAGAAGTGGTGCCAAAAAACACCAATCGACCAGGAGTGACAACAACCCAATCGACTTCAAGACTTACACCTCACGGTAGAAAGGCTTAGGATTATGTATGTATTTTTTGACTAGCAGAGGTTTCCTGGTTGTCTTCATTGCTTTGCGTGGATAACGGATAATATGGGTTGTTTTTGATAAGGTTATCGGAATTCCATGTGTAACGTTTGATCACTTCGTTTATAGGAGGCGTTAACTGGTCGATTTTGCGTTTTGCATTATTGTCTACCACTGTTTTTACCCTCGGCCCAGTAGGGCCGAGTATACTGAGATATTTCGAGTTGTTTAAAGCTGTTTTGGTTACACACACACACACACACATAATTGATATTATAAGTATTTCATTTGAAAGTTAGCGATAAGGCGCGATAAATTTAAGGCACACTGTGATAATGCGACCTCGCTCTTCGACGGCTCGCGCTAAACCCATTTACGATCTAAAGCATTACATCTACTGTGTCTCATACAGCCACGCCCCACGTATTACGTTGCACTCGAATGACCAATCAGCGTTACGTTACTCCGCTCGCCTGGCACGGAGGACTATGAATAGCTCCACACCGACCTTCAGTTCTTTCCCGAGTCAACAAAGTACATTCTCTGAGGTGAATACCGGGGTAGTACTTCTCCAACTTTCCTGAGCTTTCTTCCATTTTCCACCCCTCTTTTTTTAACCATCCTATAATTCCCGTTCTTGGCTGAAGAGGGACGCAAGGTCCATATAGCAGCCCGCCCCCAGTTGGGGGAATTGAAATAACCATACATTGTTGAATTTTGTTTACTGTTTGTGCTAATAAATGAATATATTATTACTATTATTATTATTATTTCTGAATTACACTTAGTTGTCAGGAATGATAACTCTTCTATTTTCTTATTTTCTAGAGTATTTACTCTTATTTTCGTTAAGCAGTATTTTGTTGAGTTGCAGAATAACATCTAACACTTAAAAATAAATACAGGAAATTTATTTTAATGGTTAACATAGGTAGCAGTTGCGTTTCTATGCCACCATTTATTCATACAGGTCATTTCCATAGTTACAAATGATACCAATAGATTAGAGCGTGTATTTTACGAGTTAATATAGAAATTATTACTTGTCAAAAAGACAATTAAAAGTTATCCTAATGTATAACACTGAAGAAAATTTACAACACTCAAGTTGTTCCTGCGTATCTACTTTTTAGTTGCATACCTACATTCCGGTAACAACATTCAAGTTTTTTATTAGCAAGTACCTAATTCAAATTCGTATGTTAACTCGTAAAATAAACGCTCTAATCTATTGATTTCATTGGTAACTATGGAAGTGACCTGTATGATTAAATGCTGGCATAGAAACGAAACTGCTATGTTAACCATTAAAATAAATTCACTCTATTCACATTTTAACATCTTGAGACTGAAACTTTGTGCTACAGAGTTGAAAAATAAGTCTCACTGCAGTTGATTTATATTATGCAATATATGTTACGATGTGTATATCATATGCAGGGGCGTTCATTTTTGCTTTATTAATTGAACTAGGTTGGCGATTTGCATATCCTTGACGATGTGATATTTGTTAAAACGACAGCATCATAATTTTCCCACTTCTAAAAAAATCAAACGTAGAATAATGTCTAACAGTTATACGAAACCTCAATATATAATTTCAAGTATGGTTAGCGCAATCACATCAACAGTATTACATTATTCTGTATACCTTTACAGCTTTCCATACTATCATGTTGAAGGCTTACTGGCTCGACAGCTCTTTTTAAATTGATATTTTTCTTGTGATCTCTGTATGAATCCATCCACGGTTTGATTAATTCACTTAAATGGAAGCATTTTAAATAACTATCTAACTCTGTATCTGTTTGCTGAATCATATCGGTTCTCTATACAAAACCTAAACTTAAAGCGACAAATCTCACATGATATTCGTGTTTATTAATTATTATTTTTATGTTTTATTAACTTGTTATTATTACCTGAGAAGCAAGAAAATGGAGATATATTTTAGGAGAACGAGATATATATCATTCGACTCAGCTTGAAGAGTAGATTCCAAAAATATATAGAAACCGGAAATCGGATTTCTTTTCCGAGGTCGACTTCCGGTCAATTTTTTTTAACTTTTAACTTTTTCTTTTATAGCTCCTGCAGTTTTTGAGATATTTAGCTCAAATTAGGAATACAGGTTACGCTGCAGGGCTTACATCATTGAGCATATCAAATGGTTGTGAGAATCTACAGGAAGATATTTTTTCAGGGGTCATGCTTCCTTTTCTCCCCCTGAACTTTTTTGCGGTGCGCCGCTGTTAGATTCTAAAATACAAATTGAGTTTTCTGTTTTGTTTAAAATCTTTTTGTTCTCTAGCAGTTTTTTCGTATCTGCAACCGTTATCGAGAAAAAAAAGTATAAAAACGATTTTCTGTAATTTGCTAGACGAAATTTAAATTTTTAAAAACTGAGAAGCAAGAAAATGGAGATATATTTTAGGAGGACGAGATATATATCATTCGACTCATCTTGAAGAGTAGATTCCAAAAATATATAGAAACCGGAAATCGGATTTCTTTTCCGAGGTCGACTTCCGGTCAATTTTTTTTCATCTCGTGTTAAATTCTTAATGTCCAATTATTGGCTCCCCTAATTATTTTAGAGCTAAAGTGTAAATACATTTTTTGTAGAGAAAAAAATACTGCATCTATTCATACTGTTGCTAACCATTTTTCATTTTCCATAACCGAAGGAATGCAAAAAATAAAACTAGCATTTTATTATTATTAACTGAGAAGCAAGAAAATGGAGATATATTTTAAATGTTATATATACGATCCACAAAAGTGAATCTTTGTCATTCTACGTGTAGTTAACCTACATGTTTTTTGTTGCGCGATGAGATAACATCGTCATACACTTGTAACATTTTATTTGTTGTGGAAACATTTTCGTTTGTAGCTCATAACAGATCTACTTTATTTGCATTCACAATATTTTGGTTAAAAATTCCCATATGTTTACTTACAATTGCTGTCACTAAAAAAGCCATTGCACCACTATCAATTAGAGCAAAATAATTAATATTTCAAAATGTAAGCTTAATAAATGGTAGTTGTAAATCTTCTTTCTCTTCTTCTAACAAATATGGTATTGGATGTTTATAATGTACCTACAGTGAAAATGCATTTATTGACATTTATATAAACAGAGTTAATAGGAAGGTGATCCGTCATGCTTTTAGCGAAGATGCATTGATAGGATGCAATAAAACTAAATAGCCTTCTCCACGAACATTTAAATTAAAATTATGGATGCCGACATGTTTCATCCTCAGGCCTTAATGATAATTAATATAGGTAGTAGTCGAAGCACATGTAAAAGAGTACTGAGTGCTGTCATCATCAATGACTGCCACTCCTTAACTTTGCAATTTTTGATTAAAACACTTTTATTATTAACCATTTGAACGACCTTTATAGCGTAGTTTGCTGGTTAATTAGTTACTTCTTTATGTGGTGCGCTTTTCAATACATTTTCTATCTCGTCATCAACGTTTACATGTTTTTATTGTTCATTGAAATGTTAAACAGTGTTTTTTAACATGATCGCGTCCTCGAATGTTAAGATACATTTAACATGCATCCACTCATTTAACATATGCATCCACTCACGTCCTCGAATGTTAAGATACATTTAACATGCATTCACTATAGCAACATCACACATATTTATGGTAGTCCGATTTCGATTTAGCAGTTTTTAGTAATTATTATTGATTCAAAATTATTGCCTCAATGAACAATAAACTAATGAACGCATTTCGAGGGGAAACCGTCTTAACATTTCTCACACAAATTATGCAATATGCTCGAATGTTAAGACTGGATTGCCCCTATTAATACGTTAATTACTATAACCTCACTTTTAACATGTGCTTCGATTACTACCTATATTAATGATCATTATCCCCCGATGATGAAACCAATCTGGTTTCGAAACATGTCGCCACTCATAATTTTGCAATAAATGTTCGTGGAGAAGACTACTTAGTTTTATTGCTTCATACTCGTATAAACAGAGTTTATAAAATCAAATAGCTACCTTTTGTTAAGCTTTTGTTAATCTAGTAAACAACAATGATTAATCCATTACTGACGCTGGCGGCATAAAAATGTTTTCTTTTACGTTTACGAAAATGCCACGAAATAACGAGCATTCCAGCCTTGGAGATTTCGTTGTTGTGGCATTTTCGTAAACGCAAAAGACCAAGTTTCTATCTGACTAACGTCATTAATTGATTTATCATTGCTGTTTACTAAACTGCGACCACTACCCATTGTTTTTGGTGATCATGGCTACTTGATAATGGCACGTTTTAATAACAACCCAAAACTTTGAGAGGAATTTTAATGTAAACGGTTGCTTTCACGTTTATGAACTAAGATTATCTTATTTTACGCTTTTTAATTTGCTTTTAAATAATAACGTAAAATTTCAAAAAAATCTGATAACAAAGCTAAAGCTAAAAAGATCTGAAAGATAGGCAAGGCGCCTCTTGCAGTCAAGTCTAGTTGACGTTTTTTTTAAATTCATGCACTACACAATAGTAAGTATGTGTAGTAAAGTTGAGATCGATATCTTTACATTTGCGAAAATTAACGTAAAAATTTGAAAAATTAAAATTAAACTTCAAGGCTATATAACTTTGTATTGGAAGGACTTTGCGCTAAGACACCCTGTATACAGCTTCCATATTATGTTACTTTCTTCTGCTTGTCGTTCTTTTTTTTTGTAAATTATAGCTGACCCCTGGACTTTTTTAACTCTCTGGCTACTATTTCCTTAGCCGATTGGTGTCCCAAGTCAAAATTCCAGAATATTTACCGCCCAGGCGGCCACTTATTATATTACCCCTGAGAATATCTTTGCATTTGCGGGTTTTGACACAAATTCAATCTGAACCCAAAATTTAATCTTTAGAATATAACGTTACTTTTACGTGTTTTGCCTGCAATTTAGTAATATTGACATTCCATTATAGAATGCCAATTAATATTTCAGTTATGCGAATTGCTTATACTTCCTAAAATATTCATAACTTTTAGTTATTATAATGACTTCTACTTTGTTTTAATTTGAGAGCAACCCCAAATCTAATTGTTTTAAATGTTATTTTCGTTTGTACATGTTTGAATTTCACTGTGCCATTGGCTTAGCCAGACAATTTGGTATTTTTGTATTTATGTATATATCCTACCGAGATAACTACTTTGAAAGAAGAAATTATACTGTCTCCGGCTAAGAAGTCGTCTGTCTGCTATTTTTCTTGGTTAGCTGTCCGACTGACGTAACAAACTAGTTTCGATCATTGTTAGCAGTTGCGTAGGGTAACGCATTTTAGTCGTGTTTTGCCGCAGTCTTTAATCATTGAATATGCAAACAGGTTTCCATTAATTCGTTCCTTCGGGGTTTGTGCGTTATGATTTGCATACGTCACCTGTAATGTATGCTATTTAAATAACGTTAAGTTATTTCCTTGTATTGGCATGCTTCGTGCGCACGCCAGGCAGTTAATAGTTGGCTGTGGAACCAGAATGTTCACTTATTTAATATGTCAAATAAAGTATTTATGAGTTATTGTTGTACTAGCTGTAGCCCGCGGAGCATGCCGCATTTAAAGTTTTGCGCGTTAGAAACAGATACTTTATTTGTGACATTAAAAAAAAATCTTTTACACATGTCTACTATGTTCAATATGTAATGAGTGCAACATATGTTTTCATACTTTCAAATGCTACTGTATAGATAACGTTATCAAAGTTAACATTTGCAAGCATATACATGCTTGCAAATCGTTATTTTTTAAGGATTCTGATGATGGTGTAGTTAATTCTAATATTGAAAATAACATTGTTGTTAAAGATATGTCATTAGATTTTGTCAAGTACAACAACAACCCGTGAAAACGGACGATATAAAAAGAAAGGCTGAATTAGTTATAGGTTTGTGTGATACCAGTTCACTAACCGATGAAGAACATAGATACGTTATAAATAATTTTGATAAAATTATAAACACGATGAATAAATGAATAAATCAAAGATCATTCAATTGAAAACTGAAGAAAAAATTAACACAAATGAAAATATATAAAAACAGGTTTGTCTATTTTCTACAAAAAGGAGAAAATTAAAGACGTATCAAAATTTAATAAACCAACAATTAATTGTTGAAGAAAAAATATAATGGATGGCCTTTTGAATAAAACCGATGCTACTGAAAACATTAGCACGAGGTTTGACCACACATACACTTCGTAATTCGTTATTTAAATTTGTGATAATTTCTAATTTGTTCTATATTGTTTGAATAAATTTATTTTCACTATAAAAAGTATTTTTCTTGTAATTTGACAAGTATCACTTTTTAAAATTAACTCAAGTTGCAACGGTAATGTAAATTCGAAACTTTAACCTCACTTCTAAAAATCAACGGCTACGATCACGAGCGTCTCGCGGCAGATTCGTTGATATCAAGAAACCCTAAATCACTTTTAACACCCTGTTCTTTATATAACAATATTGGACACTCGTCACCTAGATTTTTCATATCTTCAACCCACAATTTTATGCTTATTGCGTCGTTATGGTGGCGTTTTGTACTATAATCTATACGAAAATCTCTTGCGATATTGTGCAAGTCTTTCTTCTCTAAAAGTAGGATTCGTTGTGATTCTTCTTTCGTCAAGCCAGCATCACGAATGTCATTTAATCTGTGCTCAAAAGTTACACCTTGTTTTAATTTGCCTAGAACACACAAAAAGTTTACATTTCAAATTATACATTATAAATAAATATCTGAAAATGCCTGCAGTTTAAGTTCTTATTTCTTTGCTTAAAAAAATACGACCAATATCTTGAGAATGACCTTAATGGGTCATCTAAAACTTCACCGAAACAGGTATCTCGGTGCTTTTAATCAAAACTTCAACCCTTGAAGGCCAAGCTCCTTCGTGGGGTGTTAGTGCCTCACCATTATTATATAATCCTTCAAGGGCATGCTTTCCCAATTTTATTTGTTCCAATACTTTTTATATGTCTTAAACCATTTCCCTTTTGTACGTAGTCATAGGAGCGATGACAGTTGTAATATTGTTTCTTACTGCCATCAGCCAGCAATTTAGATGAAGTGTGAAGTACATACGATGACAAAGTGCGTCCTTCAATTTGGTCTTTCCACTGGTGAAATGCTGGAAAACATGTATCATGAATGACTATATTATAGCAATTGATATTAATGACGTACCTGAAGAAGATTCACAATCTAATTCATTATACTCAATTTTCACTTTATGTACACTTGACAAATGGTTTCGCAGGTCAGCATAATTTCTGAAATTTTTAGAACAATTTCCGTGTGGGCATTTAATTCTGTAATTTCGGGTATTATCTTTCTTTGCAGCAGTATTTCCTTGGACTTGCTGTCGATAACGAATCAAATTAGATTTATTGACAAACTGTTTACCACATATATCACAAATTTCCGCAACAACTTTGGGTGTAACAACATCCTTATTGTGCTTTCTTCTCATATGAGCGTATAGATTTTTCTTCTGGGTAAATTTAGTATCACACTCCTCGCAAATAATATTTCCGTCCATGATTTAAAATTAATTAATTAATATAAATAATAAATGTAAATTTGAAACTTTAACACCACTTCTAAACGTCAACGGCTAAGATCGGTCTACGTCATCGCAGTATAGATGTCACTACAGTCTCGCAGCAAAGTAACTTATATACAGTGACTCTAGCAGCAAAGATCAGTTCTGCCGCGAGACGCTCGTCGTTGGTAGCGTTCAGTAAGCAGATATGAATTCTGTTTATTATAAAAAAAATGGATTTGCATTTGAAGCTGTGTCAATAGTTTAAAAAACACAAGTAATAGGCATAACACACAACAGTAACATCACCAAACCTGATTTTATACCTTCTTGCTCTTATTATAGACCATTGGCTTGTTTTAACCACCGGGAGGTGGCTAGCCTTCTCGTTTTTTGCGTTATGTTTTGATTACTTTAACAAACCCGATTTTATACTTTTTCTTTGTAAGTTTAAATATCGTTTATCTCCTACTTTCAAAAGAATTGTTGATGATAGTGAACGTTTACTAGACACTCTTGCTGTTGTTTCTGCAAGAAGCTTGGAATTTAAGTGAGTTAAACTTTGTGTTAGATATATTTAATGCGAGTCCAAACCCTATGGTTGTAACTAATATTACAAAATTGAAGAAATAAGGAATTTGTGTTGCATGCTAAATTTAACCAACTAGTTGAAAATACTAAACCTAACATTACTAGACCAACTCCTAGAGAGAATTTAAAATTTTGCTTACATTTGGCCATGTTTCTTATGAGATAGGAGGTTGATTTTCAGACATTCCTATTCTTCTATCCGAATTTGAAGTCAGCATTTAAAAATCAAGAACGCAATTACGAATTCAGATACGACTTCGTTTTACGGAGTTCGTTAAAGTATATGCAATGTGTCCCCGGATTATTGACTTCTCTAGGAAAAAACTGTGTACTTACATGACTGGTTATTTTTTATTTTGAGATACCGGAATGCATTTATCTCGCAATTGTTTTTAAAATCCACTGAATAATGGGATCATATAACAATATAATAATTAATCTTTATGTTATTGCTTAAAGTGTTTCGTGCTTATTCTTATGCTAATATTTTTCTGCTTTAGACTTCTAAGTTAATAGATTTGATAAATCACTGCATTTTGTGCCTTACTTACTTACTTACTTACTTAACCGGCGTTACAATCCTTTGTGGATTTTAGCCTCTTGGATTATCATCCTCCATTGAACCCTGTTCCGTGCTATCCTTTTCCAATTGTCAATCTGAAGCACCCTTAGGTCCCGTTGCACTCCATCTATCCACCTCTCTCTTGGCCTGCCCCTGGGTCTTCCGTATTGCGGGTTCCATTCCATTAAGCTTTTGACGCTTCTGTTATCGGCCATCCTTACCACGTGCCCCACCCATCTCAACCTCTGGGACTTGATAAAGCGCACTATGTCATCGTTCATTATGTTGTACAGCTCCGCGTTCGTTCTTCTACGCACCATCCCGTTAGCTTCTTGCACTGGGCCCCATATTTTCCGCATTATCGCTCTTTCTGCTGTTCGCAGTTTGTTTTGTTCATTTAGCGTTAAAGACCATGCTTCGCACCCGTATGTCATAATTGGTCTAATCACAGATTTATAAATTTTCATTTTGGTTGACCTATTCAGTAAATTGGACTTAACCCATTTGTTCCCATGAATATGTTTTTCTTGAAAATGTTTTTATTTATGAATTTTTGTGTCATTTTTATTCACATAATATACGTTTCAAGCTTTTTTTCGATACATTTTTTACAGTTTTTAAAAAAATTGTGTGTACTCATATGAGTACAACGGGAATACAGGTACGTTACTAATAAGAAAAATTTTATCCCAAGTTTTTATTGTAAATGGTTACATTTTGAAACAGTCAGCTAAAACTAAGCCATATGATACTGAATAAAGCATGCTCTCTCTAAACAAAGGGTAACCTTGCACTTCATGCACATCCATCTTGCTCTTTGGTGGCACTGACGACAGCGTAACTGCTTTTCTAGTTTCTTTGGAAAATGTCCTCTAGTGTCTTTTACAATACTTTGAGGAACTGAAGTTGGCTGTCTAGAATGTGTTGCCTTTTTATTCACTCGCATGTAATGTCTAGCTATATCCCTAACAAAATTTAGCAAATCCATTTTGTCACCTGTCAAGCAATGGAGTCTCCATGCGTTCACTACTGACACGTTCAACATGTGAGTCCACAACGGCCACCACCATTTTTTCCCTTGAATACTCACACGATAGTTATTTACAGACTGATCTAATAAGTCTACTCCTCCCATTGCTGAGTTATAATTAGCAAACAAACGTGGTTGTGGTACATCAACTTTTTCTTTCTTTTCTTTTGACCAACGCTTTACCTTGCAAAGTGGATTTATTGAGTCATAATTTGTCATCATCATAACAATATTGTTGTCTTTCCATCTAACTGCAAGTAGTAAATTTTCCTTGTCATACCGGTAGTCGAAGACTCCGCAATCTTCTTTTTTCATTTTTTTCTGATCTGGTGAAGGGCAATTTTTTATGCGATTTTCTCTTGCCGTTCCCGTTGCTTTATATCCTTTTTCCTTTAAATTTTGAGCAGCCCATAACTCGTAAAATAATTGTCAAAAAATATAGTATGGTCTTCAGGATTTTCTACATTTTGCAGTAAATCTAAAACTATCTTAGATCCTAAAGGTAAGTTGCTATCAACGGAAGTTTGAGAATTCTGATTAGCTCCACAGTAGGTGTCAAACTGGTGCCAGTAACCTGTAGAACTACAAATCATCCAGTCTTTATATCCAAACCGTACAGGTTTTCCACGAATAAATTGTTTTGAAGAATGGTGTCCGTAATATTTAACCATGGCCTCGTCGATAGAAAGTTTGTCGTGAAATATACCCCATTTGACAAATCTCTTATTGAGTAAATCCATAAGAGGCCGCAATTTGTACATTTTATCGTTTTTGTCAACTGTTTCGTTGTTTGCTAAATGGAAATACTTTTTGATATCATAATACCTGTTCCTGGATATACACTCTCTGACTAGTGGCAAAGAAAGATCCTCATCAGTACTCCAACACATTTTTTTCTCTTGGTAATCTGTGGTATCCACTGAAGAGCAGAAAACCCACAAATATTTGTATGTCATTTTTTGAGATTGTGAAAGTATGGTTATTTTTTTGTACAGCATATATTTGAGTTTGTTCTATAATCAAGTTCATTACTTCTTCGTCAAAATATTTTTCAAAAATTTCTACAGGTGTCAGTGCTGTAATTTCTTGCTTGACACTATTTTCGCGATCTATATAGCCATGCCCTTCCTTCATTGAAATATCAATAATATTTTTTGTCCATTTCGGCAACTTTTCTACAACACGAGCCTTTTTCTTTGAAGGCTCGGAGTTGCTTACTACGTTTGCCAATACCGATAAGGGTAAGCTATCTTCTGGATCACTGTCAGAAGATACATCATGGTTCGCATAATTTTCAGAAAAATTTTATGTAAAGACTTCCACTTCACCAGGTACGTCGAATGGAAGAGTATTTCTTTGAAGGTCATCTTCATCTATATCTTCTTCATCGATCTGACAATCAACATCAGGTGGAATTAGAACAATGTCAACATTTTCTTCATTTTCACCGATGTCATCTATAGCTGACTGTAAATGTTCGTAAGTTCTTCTGCCATAAAAAATCCCACTATCTATTGGTCGAAAATCCATAGTTATACCTACAGAAAATATTTCAAGTAAAACTACGTGCAGTTCCCAGTGTACTCATATGAGTACACCTAGATATATTCAAAAAAATCTACATAATAATCGGTGTGAAATTAAATGCAAAACAATTACAATGTAAAGTACTTACCCAAGAAAAGTTTCCCCTAGATATAATCAAAATTTCTAATCGAAAAACACACAAAAAATAATCAAGTTTTACACAGCGTCACACCTGCGTTTCACGTCGAAATGTTAGGTTAAGTTTTTTGTATAATACGAAGGAAAAGAATTGCAGACATAACGCAATGTAGTCACTTAAACGTGTTTAAGCGTATACAATAAGAAACAACAGCAAAACCAAGTTTTTCCAAGAAAAAAATTTTTTTTTTGTTAGCCGTACTCAAATGAGTACAGTGGGAAAAAATGGGTTAAGTAGGTTTTTGTACATGAAGTAGCTTCTATTCCCAGCTTGGATCCTCCTAGATACCTCCTCTTCCATTCTGTTGTTTGCGTTTAATTGAGAACCTAGATACACAAATTCCCGCACCTCTTCAAACGTATATACATTTTGTGCCTTATTGTAAATAAATAATAAGAATCTATCTATAATAAAATAATTTACGTTTGCTGAAAATCAGAAAGATAATCTATTTTTTTAAGTGCGACCATTAACTTTTTCCAGCAAAAAATCGTTTGCGTTTTGAGGAATCTTCACATTCACACTGTTGGGGTTTCTAAAATAATTTTGAGTAATATCAGAAATATAACAAGTCCAAAACATTTTTCCAGAACAAAATATGTTAGGGTTTTCTTCTCAACAAACCAGAAAGTAGAAAAGCTCCAAATTTTTTAAACTTCTTTGCGATGCTCACGAATGCTTTTGTTTACGAAAAGTAGTTTAGCAAAAGGTTTAATTTTGTTTTCGGAAATATGTTTTGCATGTGTTGTATTTTATATTAACTAGAGTGCCTTGATGTCAAATTTGCAGCAGAGGACAGTGTGGTCACGATTGTCAAATAAACAAAAAGGTAGACATAGTATTATTTTTCTAGCATTGCAAGGAAGATAGACTGTTGTCAAAGGTGTACAGGTGTCACTATCTGGAGGACAATGACGTTACATAAGTTTATTTATTTGTTTTATATTATATAAATGGATCAATGAAAAAGATGTAGTAAATATCATTGGTAGTTGTTCTAAAGTTTAATTTTTGTTCAGAAGGCAATACTTACTAAATCATTTATAAGGAAAAAACTGGACTTGTTCTTGCACTCCAAATCATGCTTACAACAAAGTTTGAAGAAAAAATAGTGTGGTATTATTTATTAGCGTTAAACAAAAGATTCCCTTGGACGAACGCCTGTTGTTCAAACGCCATATCGATAATCAGCTGGTTGACTTCAATTCATAACCTAAAACAGATTGACAATTAAGGCCAGACTCTCTTCTGCTACAAACCTGACATATCATCAGGCACTCTAGTATTAACTTGCGCGTCGGTATTACCGTAGAAACACTAATTGTTACAATTTACCAACCACGGTGGCTTTATTTTTTTGTCATAATTTGTCTGATAATGTTCCCAGACGCATTTTTGGGCTGACGCCAATTCATCACCAACTAATCCCTAGCAAATTTTGTAGGTCTTAATGATAGGCCAACTCATCACTGGCATCATATAACAACCGGCCAACTCATCACCAGGGACAGGCCAACTGATCACTACCATACTAATTACCACTTAATCGTTTTTGAACATTGCAATGAAATTTAAATTGCCGCCCACCCACAGATTTCGTATGAAACACCTACCCAGAAAAATAGATAAGCGAAAATTGGTGGAACACTTTTTATTAAATTAATGCAAAATAAATTGACACAATATATACATAAGTAGGTACACAATTATTTTCAAATATCATTCGAAGTCGAAACTTTATACCTATGCGATACAAGCTTTGACAAAGTCGTAATCAAATATAACGCCGTTTTTCTGCTCATGCAACTTTTCTTGTAGAAACAATTCAGCTTGCTTAACCCTCCGTGTTTTTACAATGGCTGGAATGTGTATACTCTGGATTTTAATGTATATAACAATCTGTGCTTGTAATAAAGTTTGAATAAAAACATTTACATTTGGGTGAGTATTGTAGAAGCCATTAGAAAAATGAGCATGGAACGATTGGCATGGATTGGTTGTCAAGCCTAAATGGCTTGAATTGGAAGTCCATAAAGATGGAGGAAGCCACTTTGCATCTGAGTGAAACTGTTTATAAATAGAACCAATCCTAGTGGCTGGAGTTTTCTGTACAAACTCTGAGCTAAGTGAAAACGACGCCCAAATACAGTGTTCAAAATCTAAAATTATTCTACACGGACTTAAAGTGAAATTATATAATTCCGATGACTTTTTTAAATCTTCAAACATTTTGATATATGTTTGGGTATCCTTGTTAGGAAGGAGTGGTATGTAATGACCATTATGTAAGCAGCGAATGGTAAATAATTGAAACAAGAATTTAGGGGCATATTGAAATGTGCCGTCCATGTAATAAGTGTCGGCTTCTGACAAGCATTTTAAGTTGGAAACACAACCAAATATAATTATGTGTTTTTCGGTATCATTGTCCAAAAGAAAACATTTTTCTCGATCAATTTTGGTTTCATCGTATTCAAGACTTCGTGGACTTCATATGGCTGTTTCGTGGATTGGTCGGCATGATGCTCAGACGACTTCGGTTTATGTTGTGTCTTATTAAATCGATGTCCTTGGTGGTGAATGTCCTCTTGTATGTACAGTGAGCGATTTCCGAATTGATTATTTTCGCTGGTCTTTTGCACAAATCGTCCGCAGCCTTTCTTTTGCAAGAATTGCGGATGGCTTGTCTGCTTAACTTCTACACATTCGGATCATGATTGTGATCTAACTCGTGTCAAAGTACGATGTCATCGCCGCCTTTAAACAAAACAAAAAGTTTATTAATTAATAAAAAAAAAAGAAAAAGTAACTTTATGTCACACGAGTCACCTATGTCACCTATGCAAACAGATTTGACTTGCATGTAACGGTCTGGCGAGAAATTTCGAAAAACTAAAATACAGGGCTAGGTATCGGAATTTAGAAAATTGACTGACATTTTATGTTGGTTATTGCAACTGTTTACAAAATTTTAATATTTCGATTTGCACCTTTACGAACTATTTACTTTACTTTACTTCTGCACTTCGTTGATATTAGAAAAAAGAATGGTATCACACGAAGTAAAAATGAAAAACCACGCCCATAAGAAAAAATGTTAACATCAATAAAATAAAAACGAAGGAGTCTGTGCCCCAGAAGGCTATTTTTAACCTAAAATTGAGAGCAAAGAAAAACATTTAGTGCCAATTTTCTAAAATTCGGTTTCTCAGTTTTTAAAGATTTCTCGTGAGAAAAAGTACATGTACATGCAATCTGTTTGCTAATACTTGAAGAGGTCGCCGGCTGAAGTACACAATATTTAGCAGCTTTGCCAAATTTAAACTCTATTCCTCGAGTTTCAATCACCCTGTATATTTATGTAGTTTTATTCACGGATTTGCCTGTGTAGCGTATATCTGCGAGTAAAACTGTATATATGTGTGATGGTAAGTTAAAACCCCTTTACTAACGTACCCTGTAAATAATAATTTCCCCTTGAAGGCATACAGATACTTTTATTACTACATACAGAAATTATTAGATGCTAATATTAGGTCTGTCTTTTGCCGCCCACGTAGTTACAATGGTTCTGCTGTAAATAGACAATTATGCAAAATAGCATGCATGGTATTTTTTTTTCTCAACAAAATAATTATTTACACTTTTGCTCTAAAATAATTAGGGTAGCAAATATTTCAAAAATGTACCATTGGAATCTCGATCGTGCGTGAAGCAATTAACCAAACTGTAGTATACAGCGTGTTTTCAAGGAAGGGTGCACTATTGTTAACTTCTTCATTATTGGACGTACGATATCGGTTAAATTAGCAAACTAGTGGCATTTTTTCTGTTGATTAGAATAGCGAAAACAGAAAAACAATTGAACATCGCCTTCTCGAGAAATTTGGAAAAGTTTACTTTTGTTAAACGGAACACCCTGTAAATTTTTATATAAAACGATTGAAATTCGTGATCTAAACATAAAAGTTCATATAAGGTGCGGGCCTAAAACTGAAAATGACCGAGTTATTCCAATTATTTACTTTTAGACGAGGTGGCTGTGTATCCATAAAATAAAATTTATGTTTAAATAAACATTGTAAATAAATCTAAATAACATCATTTATTAAACAATTAAAAAACAACTTACTAAAAGAAAAAACCTATTACTAAAAAAAACCATTTTATGTACATATGTCAGAAATGCACAGCCACCTCGTCTAAACGTAAGAAGTTGTAATACCTCGGTTATTGTTAGTTTTAGGCCCGCACCTTATATGAACTTTTATGTTTAGATCGCGATTTTCAATCGTTTTATATAAAAATATATAGGGTGTTCCATTTAACAAAAGCAAACTTTTCCAAATTTCTCGAGAAGGCGATGTTCAATTGTTTTTCTCTTTTCGCCATTCTAATCAACAGAAAAAATGCTACTAGTTTGCTAATTTAACTGATATCGTACGTCCAATAATAAAGAAGTTAGCAATAGTGCACACATCGTTTAAAACAGGCTGCATAGTATATGTACTCAACGAAGCTTACCTCCTGTATGGCATTTTGCTGGACAGCCTTTCACAGTGCAACACCACAATACTTTTCACCATTTAACACTTTACGTTTTTGAAACTTGCAATCATTTATAATTAGCATTTTGTGGCCATGCTGTTATTAAAGTGCCTATCTCTACATCCGTAATAGTAATTTACTGTTTATTTTATACTAAAATACTAATCTTTAAAAAAAATAGGAAAATGGTTATTAACGACACTTACAACAGCGAGTGGTGGTATCACTAGTAAGATAAAATCTCAATACTGTATTGTTGGTAGCACTGTCAAGTTATGTTAAGTTTGAGATTTTTAGGTTAAGTTTTGCGTCAGTTTGTGTCAAATAACAAACAAAACGTAAGCTACTAACATTGAATTTGACATAGACTGACAATACACTTCAGTGCTGTCAACATGTGATTAAATGCTAATAAAGTATCGTTATGTTATTTTTCTTAACAACACTAGTGCTGTTAAATGCATCTTAACGCAATTCGTTGCTAAGAAGTTATTGTCATAATAACATAATAGGATAAAATAAATAAATTTTACTTAATTGCATATTACGGGCGTTTATATAGATGACATTTCCTTAATATGAAGGTAAAAAGAAACCACCCTCTAAACGTTTTCTGCAACAAACTACCAATCATGTTGGGAAAAACTCCAGGGTTTAATTGGTCTAGGTACTTAATAGACCCATTAGACGAGGGATTATATCTAAGCGGTTGGTTGGTGATGAATTCACCTATCTCCAAAAGATAGTTTTTAAATGACCGGCAATTAGCGGTGATGAGTTGGCCTGTTTATTTTATTGCAGATTAGGATTGGTGATGAGTTCACCTGTACCTAGTCCTTTAGAATTGTAAGATCTCAGGCTCATAAGCATTCTGCCAACTTGTTCAAATATTCTTGAACGTGCAGTTAACGATCAAATTTTCTAACATTTAAAAACTAATTTTACGTTTTACCACCAGTACAGTCTGGCATCTAGGCGGGTCACAGTTGCTCTACGACTTTGCTTAATATTACAGATGACATTTTCAGATCTATTGATGATAATAAAATCGTAGCCTTAGTATTACCTATTTGATTATTCTAAAGCCTTCGACATGATTAGTCACGAACTTTTAGCTACTATATTACACTAGATAGGTTTCGGTGATGATTCTTGAGCTTTCTTCTAAAATTACTTAAACAATAGAAACCAAAGAGTAAAATTAGGCAATGACTTATCGCATAGTCGTAGAGTTGCTAGTGGAGTTCCTCAGGAGTATATACTGGGGCGTACTCTATATGCCATATATACTTCCCAATTTTATGCTTCTATTATCAACTGTAAATTTCACTTTTATGCCGATGATACACAACTCTAAGTAGAATGAGGAGAGAAACCCCCCTCCACTTTTTATTTGATTCGCGGATTCGCGGTTTAATTCGCGGTTTTATTCGCGGATTTCGCGGTTTTAATTTTAATTCGCGGATTGACCCAATTAATTTCGCGGTTTGATCTAATTAATTTCGCGGTTTGATCTAATTAATCACATATGAAGTTTGATATGTAATTTACATATGTGCTACTGATTAAATTACGCGAGGCCATTTTTAATTTGCTTCCGGAATTACGCGTCGGACTTTGGCGGCCATCTTGGATTTCTGGCGGGAATATTTGAAATTTGAATTTTTTCCGATTTTTTTTTCTAAGTTCAATTTTTTTGAATTTAAATCTCCCGGGGTGTCGGCCATCTTGGTGCGCGCGCACGTCTCACGGCGGTTGTTTTTAATTTTGAATTTTCGCGGAAATATTTGAAATTCAAACTGGTGGATCTATCTCGCTCTTCGAAGCTACTGTCTCTCTCTTGCATTCACTCGCGGAAATATTTAAATTTAAAAGAAGCTATTTGCGTCGGACCCGAGTGGGAATCGAACCCTACTTTTCTTGGCAGCAGCCTTAGCACCTTACCGCTGCGCTATCGAGGTCTATTGAACATATAGGAATTGAACAAGACGTCATTTCGCAGCTGTGCCGTCACACCGTTCGAGTTGAAACAAGCTATTTTTCAAAAATTTATATTATGAGAATAGGGAATGTTTAACATATTGTGTTTACAGGCAGACACAATTTTTAAAAAAATTATATATGTAACAGCTCTGCTACTAATAATAATTTTATAATTTGCAATATAGTCGTTGTCCCAAGTTTCTGGTTAATTTCCATTCGACCGCGCATAATTTGAAAAGCTATATGAAATAATTACTTTATTTTTATAATTAAAACAGCGAAATCCACGAATAAATCCGCGATGTTTTACATAGTTTAATTTCGTTCTGGCATATTGCCTGATTTAATTATGTATTGTTATCAGTCGATAGGCCTTTAAAATAAATATTTGTTGATATCTGTATCGATTTTCATTCAATTACAACAGAACATTCCGTGCTTGTGAGCAGTTACGCTTAAGTTTAGTCGTGTTAATATTTTTAATTAACTCATCGGCGTGTTTATGTATCAATAACTTGTTTTATGTAATTACAATTGGGTCATTTTATATTAGAATTTAAATAAACGATAATATTACGCGGCGTCTTTATGCAGGAGTCGTTTGAATTTTGTAAATGTCTTTTAGCACGAATCGATTCCTGGAAAAACATACTGCATCGTGTAACTGTATTCGCTAATTATTCAAAATGTTTTATTGAGTATGAAAAGGTCTCATAATTTTGATCGCTGTTGGTGTAAAATGCCTGTCAAAACCTGTCTGGAAAACGCAACGGTTTTTGCAAAGCATGTTGTGACGAACAGCGATGATGGGATTTTAAAAATATTGCCCATCGAACAGCGGAATAATTCTAGAACGAATCGAAGTTTTTATTTGTATAAAATGGCGGTCCGAACACGACGCTGCACAAAACCTGGATTTATCGAAATTTTAAAATAATATAGCTCTGTAATTTTAAAAACAATATAAAGTTACATTTTTTAATGTCTCCTTTGTAACTGTTTGATTTTTGTGTGTTGTTAATATGCGTACAATTTCTAAACAAGGCCTCGATCTGATATTTCACGTCCAAAATTACAGTAAATGTTCAAAGACAGAAATAAATAATTTATAAGATGCTAGACTATTATAGCTTTCTCTTTCAAAGTTTTGACGTCATTGCATTGCGGGCTGTAAATTATCCGAGTCTCATTGTATAAGAATGGTTGTCCCCCATAAATTTGAATAAAAACAGACAATTTCGTTGAAAAAAAAATAGCTTTTCAATATCGTTTGCAAATAAGACAAGGGATACTTGTAAAAATATAAGTCAAACCATTTTTCTTGTAAAAAATTTACGAAAAGACGTAAGTGTTGGCGGCAAATTAAAATAAATTTGAATAAAAACACGTAAAATTACGAAAATACGTACAAAATTTATAAAAATCGGCATCTTGTCACATTAAATTCTGCAAAAACGACAAAAAACAATATTTTTATACAACTTTTATCGAAAAAATAGTAAAATTTTACGAAAATACGACTGCGTTGACGACAAATGAAAATAAATTTGAATAAAAACACACAAAAATTACGAAAAGACGTATGTGTTGGCGACAAATTAAAATAAATTTGAATAAAAACGCACAATTTCGTTGAAAATCTTTACAAATCGACTTTATAGTACCGAAAAATGATGTAAAAAAGTTTTAAGAGTTATTTCTAAGCATAATTTTGCAAACGTTTAACAAATAAACCGTAATTTTTTAAAGTACATCACACAATTATGAAATCGTAGTTCAATTTATATAAATTTTCGATACTTTGTATGTGAAAAATAGCTTCAATTACTAATATATGAATAAAATCATGCAATTTCCAAAGCATTTCGTTTAAAATTTTAGAAAATCGACAGCATCTCCCATGTAAATTTATAAAAATCGGTATCTTGTCACATTAAATTCTGCAAAAACGACAAAAAACAATATTTTTATACAACACACGATGAAAATTGAACAAAAATCACGCAGTCATACAGCATCTCACATAAATTTTTACAAAAATCGACATCATGTCATATAAATTATACAAAAACTGTCATCATGTCACTTGAAATTATACAAAAAACGACATTTTTACTAAACACACGACGAAAATTGAACAAAAATCACACAATTACACGCCATCTCACATAAATTTTTACAAAAATCGACATCGTGTTACATAAACTATGCATAATTTTGCAAATGTTTTACACTTTTTATAAAATGCACCGCTCAAAATTAAAAGAAATAGCAATTTCATTGAAAAAATCTACTACCACAATCATTTCGATAAACAAAATTCAAAAAAATCTTATACTTTTGACGGAAATATATGTATGTTGACCACAAATTAACATAATTTTTAAATAAAAACGCGCAATTCGTTGAAAAAAATATTCTGACACCACCAAAACACGCAATTTCATTGAAAAATATATATATGTTGTCCACAAATTAACATAAATTTGAATAAAAACACGTAATTTTGTTGAAAAAATGTTCTGGCCCCGTCATTTCACTTAAAATTTTACAAAACTGCCATCATAACACTTGAAATTATACAAAATATATGTATGTTGATCACAAATTAACATAAACCTGAATAAAACACACAATTTCGTTGAAAAATTTGCAAATGTTTTACACTTTTTTATAAAATGTATCGCACAAAATTAAAAGAAATCACAATTTTCTAAATTATATCACGTTATTATGAAATCGTAGATTGATTTTTTAAAATTTTACACTTTGTAACTGTAAAATAACTGCAAATACTAATATTTTAGCTTTAGACTTTGTAATTATTGCAGATTCGAGAAAAAAACAAAGCAGAGTAGAAATAAAAAACACAAACACTTTGTAATAAACAAATATATTGTTCTTATTTCGTATAATACTTAATAATATAAAAATAAATGTACAGCTGAATGTCTCATTTTTCTAAAAATCCGCTAGCAATTTACAAAACTGTAGTTGGAGGTGTACAACATTTCAAATTAAAAAGGGTGCAAGTAATAAAATCAGAAGTTTAAGACGCTCCCAAGCCAGTCGCACAATTCTTGTAGGAAGTTTGATCAGAAGCAAAAACAGGGCGTTTCACATTCAACAGACTCGGGCTTGTTTGCAATATTTTCTGAACTTCCATTGTATTCATTGCGCCACCAATCGGATAAAATTAGTATGTTTTCCAATGCACACACCGGCGAACAGATATTGTGATTAAGACAGCGTACGGCAGTAGCAGTTTTTCGCAGAACTTTTAAAGATGGGCACTCGAGATCTTCCAGATTCACGACGATTTTATTCAGAAAACTTAGAACCTCCTTTTTTTCTTGACCCTTAACGTACACTTTTTCAAATTTTTTGAGAACTCTTGCTAGCTCGGTTTCAAATTCATCAAAATGGCTAGAACCAGTATCCCATGCTAGACCGTGGTGACTCTGCTCCAGATAGTTTATGCCTTTTTTAACGAAATAGGGCAGAGTGACATAATTTGCAGGAGGTTTTAAAACGAAAATTGCTAGCTGATTACCATCTGCGGAAATAACAGCCACTTCTTTCGGAATAAACTGCTTCTGCTCGCCACGGAACCCTTGTAGATCTACGAAGGCAGTGTCCATACCGACGTTTCGTCTGGGGCCCATCTTCAGATGCACTAGGTAACAGAACACAATGACTTAAAACGAGGGTATCGGTTTGGACAGCTGGTTTTACAAATTTTAAAATAAAAAGAGGTGGAAACACTGCGTGCGCCGCATAGCAGACAGGTTGTCTCGAGCACTCACTGCATAATTAAGAAAACATATAGTTTAAAAGTCTTCTATTTGCAATTTCATACAATATTTCATATAAATTAAGCCATGTACAAATTTATAAATCGGTTTTGATATATATTTTCTCGAAAGACATGACCCTAAGCTGCCGTTTTATTATTTGTCGAGATGCGTCATCGATGAATTTTACAAGTGCCATCCTGTCTGCGATGTGACGCACGCAGTGTTTCCATACCTTTTTATTTTAAAATTCTATAAAATCAGAGGTCCAAACTGCTGCCGCATCAGGTAACAGAGTACAATGGTTTAAAACGTGTTAGTGCGGCATCAGTCGGGCCTCTGTTTTTATAGAATTTTAATATAAAAAGGGTTGGAGACATTGCGTACGTCACATCGCAGACAGGATGGCACTTGTAAAATTCATCGATGACGCATCTCGACAAATAATAAAACGGCAGCTTAGGGTCATGTCTTTCGAGAAAATATATATCAAAACCGATTTATAAATTTGTACATGGCTTAATTTATATGAAATATTGTATGAAATTGCAAATAGAAGACTTTTAAACTATATGTTTTCTTAATTATGCAGTGAGTGCTCGAGACAACCTGTCTGCTATGCGGCGCACGCAGTGTTTCCACCTCTTTTTATTTTAAAATTTGTAAAACCAGCTGTCCAAACCGATACCCTCGTTTTAAGTCATTGTGTTCTGTTACCTAGTGCATCTGAAGATGGGCCCCAGTCGAAACGTCGGTATGGACACTGCCTTCGTAGATCTACAAGGGTTCCGTGGCGAGCAGAAACAGTTTATTCCGAAAGAAGTGGCTGTTATTTCCGCAGATGGTAATCAGCTAGCAATTTTCGTTTTAAAACCTCCTGCAAATTATGTCACTCTGCCCTATTTCGTTAAAAAAGGCATAAACTATCTGGAGCAGAGTCACCACGGTCTAGCATGGGATACTGGTTCTATACATTTTGATGAATTTGAAACCGAGCTAGCAAGAGTTCTCAAAAAATTTGAAAAAGTGTACGTTAAGGGTCAAGAAAAAAAGGAGGATCTAAGTTTTCTGAATAAAATCGTCGTGAATCTGGAAGATCTCGAGTGCCCATCTTTAAAAGTTCTGCGAAAAACTGCTACTGCCGTACGCTGTCTTAATCACAATATCTGTTCGCCGGTGTGTGCATTGGAAAACATACTAATTTTATCCGATTGGTGGCGCAATGAATACAATGGAAGTTCAGAAAATATTGCAAACAAGCCCGAGTCTGTTGAATGTGAAACGCCCTGTTTTTGCTTCTGATCAAACTTCCTACAAGAATTGTGCGACTGGCTTGGGAGCGTCTTAAACTTCTGATTTTATTACTTGCACCCTTTTTAATTTGAAATGTTGTACACCTCCAACTAAAGTTTTGTAAATTGCTAGCGGATTTTTAGAAAAATGAGACATTCAGCTGTACATTTATTTTTATATTATTAAGTATTATACGAAATAAGAACAATATATTTGTTTATTACAAAGTGTTTGTGTTTTTTATTTCTACTCTGCTTTGTTTTTTTCTCGAATCTGCAATAATTACAAAGTCTAAAGCTAAAATATTAGTATTTGCAGTTATTTTACAGTTACAAAGTGTAAAATTTCAAAAAATCAATCTACGATTTCATAATAGCGTGATATAATTTAGAAAATTGTGATTTCTTTTAATTTTGTGCGATACATTTTATAAAAAAGTGTAAAACATTTGCAAATTTTTCAACGAAATTGTGTGTTTTATTCAGGTTTATGTTAATTTGTGATCAACATACATATATTTTGTATAATTTCAAGTGTTATGATGGCAGTTTTGTAAAATTTTAAGTGAAATGACGGGGCCAGAACATTTTTTCAACAAAATTACGTGTTTTTATTCAAATTTATGTTAATTTGTGGACAACATATATATATTTTTCAATGAAATTGCGTGTTTTGGTGGTGTCAGAATATTTTTTTCAACGAATTGCGCGTTTTTATTTAAAAATTATGTTAATTTGTGGTCAACATACATATATTTCCGTCAAAAGTATAACATTTTTTTGAATTTTGTTTATCGAAATGATTGTGGTAGTAGATTTTTTCAATGAAATTGCTATTTCTTTTAATTTTGAGCGGTGCATTTTATAAAAAGTGTAAAACATTTGCAAAATTATGCATAGTTTATGTAACACGATGTCGATTTTTGTAAAAATTTATGTGAGATGGCGTGTAATTGTGTGATTTTTGTTCAATTTTCGTCGTGTGTTTAGTAAAAATGTCGTTTTTTGTATAATTTCAAGTGACATGATGACAGTTTTTGTATAATTTATATGACATGATGTCGATTTTTGTAAAAATTTATGTGAGATGCTGTATGACTGCGTGATTTTTGTTCAATTTTCATCGTGTGTTGTATAAAAATATTGTTTTTTGTCGTTTTTGCAGAATTTAATGTGACAAGATACCGATTTTTATAAAGTTACATGGGAGATGCTGTCGATTTTCTAAAATTTTAAACGAAATGCTTTGGAAATTGCATGATTTTATTCATATATTAGTAATTGAAGCTATTTTTCACATACAAAGTATCGAAAATTTATATAAATTGAACTACGATTTCATAATTGTGTGATGTACTTTAAAAAATTACGGTTTATTTGTTAAACGTTTGCAAAATTATGCTTAGAAATAACTCTTAAAACTTTTTTACATCATTTTTCGGTACTATAAAGTCGATTTGTAAAGATTTTCAACGAAATTGTGCATTTTATTCAAATTTATTTTAATTTGTCGCCAACACATACGTCTTTTCGTAATTTTTGTGTGTTTTTATTCAAATTTATTTTCATTTGTCGTCAACGCAGTCGTATTTTCGTAAAATTTTACTATTTTTTCGATAAAAGTTGTATAAAAATATTGTTTTTTGTCGTTTTTGCAGAATTTAATGTGACAAGATGCCGATTTTTATAAATTTTGTACGTATTTTCGTAATTTTACGTGTTTTTATTCAAATTTATTTTAATTTGCCGCCAACACTTACGTCTTTTCGTAAATTTTTTACAAGAAAAATGGTTTGACTTATATTTTTACAAGTATCCCTTGTCTTATTTGCAAACGATATTGAAAAGCTATTTTTTTTTCAACGAAATTGTCTGTTTTTATTCAAATTTATGGGGGACAACCATTCTTATACAATGAGACTCGGATAATTTACAGCCCGCAATGCAATGACGTCAAAACTTTGAAAGAGAAAGCTATAATAGTCTAGCATCTTATAAATTATTTATTTCTGTCTTTGAACATTTACTGTAATTTTGGACGTGAAATATCAGATCGAGGCCTT
Source organism: Agriotes lineatus (assembly GCA_940337035.1). Classification (NCBI taxonomy): domain Eukaryota; kingdom Metazoa; phylum Arthropoda; class Insecta; order Coleoptera; family Elateridae; genus Agriotes; species Agriotes lineatus. The sequence goes on along the minus strand of CALNHX010006495.1, from coordinate 3,636 downwards.
GTTTAGAAATTGTACGCATATTAACAACACACAAAAATCAAACAGTTACAAAGGAGACATTAAAAAATGTAACTTTATATTGTTTTTAAAATTACAGAGCTATATTATTTTAAAATTTCGATAAATCCAGGTTTTGTGCAGCGTCGTGTTCGGACCGCCATTTTATACAAATAAAAACTTCGATTCGTTCTAGAATTATTCCGCTGTTCGATGGGCAATATTTTTAAAATCCCATCATCGCTGTTCGTCACAACATGCTTTGCAAAAACCGTTGCGTTTTCCAGACAGGTTTTGACAGGCATTTTACACCAACAGCGATCAAAATTATGAGACCTTTTCATACTCAATAAAACATTTTGAATAATTAGCGAATACAGTTACACGATGCAGTATGTTTTTCCAGGAATCGATTCGTGCTAAAAGACATTTACAAAATTCAAACGACTCCTGCATAAAGACGCCGCGTAATATTATCGTTTATTTAAATTCTAATATAAAATGACCCAATTGTAATTACATAAAACAAGTTATTGATACATAAACACGCCGATGAGTTAATTAAAATATTAACACGACTAAACTTAAGCGTAACTGCTCACAAGCACGGAATGTTCTGTTGTAATTGAATGAAAATCGATACAGATATCAACAAATATTTATTTTAAAGGCCTATCGACTGATAACAATACATAATTAAATCAGGCAATATGCCAGAACGAAATTAAACTATGTAAAACATCGCGGATTTATTCGTGGATTTCGCTGTTTTAATTATAAAAATAAAGTAATTATTTCATATAGCTTTTCAAATTATGCGCGGTCGAATGGAAATTAACCAGAAACTTGGGACAACGACTATATTGCAAATTATAAAATTATTATTAGTAGCAGAGCTGTTACATATATAATTTTTTTAAAAATTGTGTCTGCCTGTAAACACAATATGTTAAACATTCCCTATTCTCATAATATAAATTTTTGAAAAATAGCTTGTTTCAACTCGAACGGTGTGACGGCACAGCTGCGAAATGACGTCTTGTTCAATTCCTATATGTTCAATAGACCTCGATAGCGCAGCGGTAAGGTGCTAAGGCTGCTGCCAAGAAAAGTAGGGTTCGATTCCCACTCGGGTCGACGCAAATAGCTTTTTTAAATTTAAATATTTCCGCGAGTGAATGCAAGAGAGAGACAGTAGCTTCGAAGAGCGAGATAGATCCACCAGTTTGAATTTCAAATATTTCCGCGAAAATTCAAAATTAAAAACAACCGCCGTGAGACGTGCGCGCGCACCAAGTTGGCCGACACCCCGGGAGATTTAAATCAAAAAATTGAACTTAGAAAAAAAAATCGGAAAAATTCAAATTTCAAATATTCCCGCCAGAAATCCAAGATGGCCGCCAAAGTCCGACGCGTAATTCCGGAAGCAAATTAAAAATGGCCTCGCGTAATTTAATCAGTAGCACATATGTAAATTACATATCAAACTTCATATGTGATTAATTAGATCAAACCGCGAAATTAATTAGATCAAACCGCGAAATTAATTGGGTCAATCCGCGAATTAAATTAAAACCGCGAAATCCGCGAATAAAACCGCGAATTAAACCGCGAATCCGCGAATCAAATAAAAAGTGGAGGGGGGTTTCTCTCCTCATTCTACTACTCTATTATTCAATTGCCTCTAATTCTACATTAATAATGTTCTGCGATTTAAAGCGCATGTTAGCACACTAATCAAGGTAGCCTACTCTAACCTCAAAATGTTTTATGCAAATAAATATATTTTTAACAGAAAGCTTTAGTATTGTCTCATTTGAACCTTTATGATGAAGTTTAGGGCAACTGTATCGATCAACAAGATAGAAACAGAATTCAGCGTGTATAAAATTCTTGTCTTAGATTTATTTACGGTATTAGGAAGCATGAGGCAATCTGACATTAACTTACTGAAGCCAAAAGGCTAAATATGATAAATAGGAGAATGCTCCACATTTCCTGTCTATATTATAAAACTATCAAAAACAAAACCTCTTTTACTTGCATGAACGTTTGCAATTTAGAACCGATGTTCATAACCTGAATCTTCATTTTCTTTCATATTGCTAAGACATTTAACCGCGGTTATTTTGGAATTGCTGTTACTTCATGATATACTTCTAATATCTTCAAGAAACGTCTAAAATCGGCGTTGTAGCTAGAGCAACTCAGGGATTAACTGTTAGTTGACGTCTCCTCGTTTTTAATATAGTTACTCATATTTTCTTTTTTATTATGTGTTTTAATTTCTGTGAATTATATCAACTACTTTCTTTAGATTTATAGATATATTGTTCTCGGGTTATGTTGGCATACTATAAAAATTATGAATTTTTATAATTTTTCTATCCTACATTATTTTTTTTGTATTTAAGAGTGGGTTCAAGAAAGAACTGGCGCATGGCTTAGCGATGTGTTCTGATTGAACTCCTTTTAGCATCAAACTCTTTGTTTTATTACTACCGTGTTACATTGTTTAACTTTTTTTTACTGTTTGTGCTAATAAATGAATTTATTATTATTATTATTGCTGAATTACACTCAGTTGTCAGGACTGATATCTATTCTATTTTTTTACTTTCTAGAGTATTTACTCTTATTTTCATGTAGCAGTATTTTTTGAGTTGCAGAATAATATCTAACACTTAAAAATAAATATTCACATTTTAACATCTTGAGACTTTGACTTTGTGCTTCAGAGTTGAAAAATAAGTCTCACTGCAGTTGACGTAGATAATGCGATATATGCTACCATGTGTATATGGTATGCAGAGGCGTTCATTTTTGCTTTATTAATTGAACTAGGCCAACAATTTCCATATCCCTGACGATGTGATATTTGTTAAAACCACAGCATTATAATTTTCCCACTTCTAAAAAGATCAAACGTAGAATAATGTTTAACAGTTATACGAAACCTCTATATGTAATTTCAAGTATGATTAGAGCAAGCACATCAACAGTATTACACTATTCTGTATACCTTTACAACTTTCCATACTATCATGGTGAAGACTTACTGGCTGGACAACTCCTTTTAAATTGATATTTTTCTTGTGATCTCTACATGAATCCATCAAATGGTTAATTAATTCACTCAAATGGAAGCATTTTAAATATCTATCTAACTCTGTATCTATTTGCTGAATCATATCGGTTTCCTATACAAAACTTAAACTTAAAGCGGCAAATCTCACTTATATTCGTGTTTATTAATTATTATTTTTATATTTTATAACATTTTATTTGTTGTGGCAAAATTCCTCATCGTAGCTGACAACAAATTTACTTTATTTACTTTCACAATATTTTCGTGTAAAATTCCCATGTTTATTTGCAATTGCTTTAACTAAAAAAACCATTGCACCACTATCAATTAGAGCAAAATAATCAGTATTTCAAAATGTAAGCTTAATAATGGTAGTTCTAAATCTTCTTTCTCTTCTAACAAATACTGTCTTAGATTCTTATAATGTACCTACAGTAAAAATACATTTCTATAACAGAGTTAATAGAAAGGTGATCCGTCATGCTTTTAGCGGAGATGCTTTGATATGAAGCAATAAAACTAAATAGCCTTCTCCACGAACTTTTATTGCA
>CALNHX010006494.1:0-88123 GCA_940337035.1 Agriotes lineatus | reverse complement strand
TCATTAATTTTACAAATGTTAAATTTCACTGTTCTCTATAAACCGGGAAAGAAATGCGGAAACGTGGATTCCTTATCTAGGTATTTTGTTTAGTTAAGTCACCGAGAACCAAAGTAGTACTGACAATTACACCAGATAACTGATGTTAATTCACGTAGGTTAGTTAAATTAGAGTAAGCATGATGAGACCATATAGTTCTGAGATTTATGACTGGTATTGCTTAAGTGCGAAAGAAGAACGTCTTGTGGTGTAAAAATCGATAGATTTAAACCCCAAAGACTATTTTAATCCGGGGGCAACTGTTACGATTTGCGTTCTTTAATTAAATGAACTATGTAGGAATATACTGTACTTTAGTTAGCTGTAAGCCATCTGTATAATATTTTAAGGTAAAATTCGTAGGAAAAATGTCATATTTAAATTACAACAAGCGGATGTTTAGAAACGTGCCTTTCGTTTGGGAAGCTGGAGATATTCCAAACTCACGAATAGATTAGAGTAAGTTTATGCCGGGTTTACTTCATAAACCGAAATATTGAGTGATGTTTATGACCGGTACGTGATTAGAAGAAGCAACGGTTGCAACTCGATCATAAAAATTATTTGCAGCTGGGACCAAATGCTTTTAGTAGAATTGTAAATGTTGCGAAAGGTCCGAGCAGGCCACATTTCACCTTGGGAAATCCTCAAGCTTGTAAAAATTCATAGAACTATTATGAACTGTCACGTCCGCATGTAATGCCAAAAGTTCATAATTTAGACCAGCTCTGATAGGTTATTGGAAACTTTGTAAACGCCCACCGAGCTTTCTTGGTCAGAATGGACTTAGAATTAAGTTAGTTAATAAGAAGATGTAAATACGTAAACTTAAGTGTTCTGTAAACGGCAGAAAAATAAATGCAAGTATTTGTATCTACTTAAGTGTTCTTATTAATCTCGCAACAGTAGCTTTGGTCTTCGTGTCCGAGTGTATTTTAATTAAAAGGATTGCCAGTCACCCCGACTTTAGGCGTCTCGCGATAATATTAAAACAAACTGGTAAATTATTCTCAGTAGAAAGCTTTTATAGTATCTACGTTTCTCCTTGGGTTCTACCATACCTTTATCTATAAAAAATTTAATTACTGTTAGAAAGTGCTTTAAGTTTTATTTATGTATTTAAACTTGTGAAAGATTTATGTTTTATAACTTCAACAATATTGCTCTTATTAGTAAAAACCAGCATCTGCGGGCAATGAAAAATAATCACCGGAGAGCCGCAGTAATATTAGTGCATTAGTAATTTCAGTTATATGTAATCCACAGTCACTGAATAGGTAATAAAATCTTTAGGTATTGCACCTGAACTGCTCCAAACTGATAACTGCTCGACACACAACTTGGAAACAGTCTAACAGTGATATAATACTTCACACGCGAATTTACACTTTTGTACAGTGAACTTAACATGCTGGACTTGCAAGTAGTCAAAACTTTTGTTTCTTGGAATGATCGAATGTAACTTGCATTACAATAGAAATATCCTTGCAAACAATCTTTATATGGTACAACCGTTGAATCAACATGTCCGAACAGTTGATAGATAGAAGTATAAACCGTTCAATAGTTATTTGCCAGATAGGAGGCCATGTTAGGGTGATGAATTTCACCCTGTAAATATGCTGTCAGTCATTAACAAAAGTTAGGTTATGCTCATTTTATACAAAATGATAATTTTATGTTAATGTACAAAACGTGGTTGCCAGATTTGGTTTTGGATTTTGTGCCACTTTTATTGTTGGTTAAGATAAATTTCATGAAAGACAAATTGCTGATTCTGAATACGTTTCATACTTTGTTGAGTAGGAATAATGGTATATAAGTCGTTCTTTTTATTGTAATTATAAATTGTATACAAAAATATTTAAATATTACAATTTATGTATTTTTTCAGTATAAATAAAGCTTTTACAAGCCACTTTACGCCCATTGCATAACAATCTGTCTCCATTGTTCCTTATTCATGATTTTATTTCTCCAGTCTTCTATTCCTTTCCTTGCTATGTCTTCCATTACTGCCCCCTTCCACCTATTCGTTAGTCGCCCTCTTCTTCTAGTTTCTTGCGCTCTGCCTTCCAATACTATCTTAGTAGCTCTCCCATCTGGCATTCTCCATATATGCCCAAACCATCTTAACCTTTGAGCTTTAATGAAGTCTACTATATTTGGCTCTCCATACTTCTTTTGTACCTCTTCGTTTGTAAGTCTTCTCCAACCATCATCCGTCCGAGTTCCTCCAAATATTTTTCTCAGCATTTTTCTCTCCCACCTACTTATCGTATCTTGGTCTGCCACATTCATCTTCCATGTTTACATGCGTACGTAGCCGTGGGTCGAATTACTGTCTTATAAGTAGTTTTGCATTTCGCGACATTTGTCTTAAGGACATTATACTATTTAACGCTCCCGGACATCTCGATGCTTTTATTAACCTTGATTTCATTCCTTGTGTGTAATTTAAGTTTTCAGAGATTAATGTTCCTAAGAAAGTAAACTCCTTAACTCGTTCTATTCTCAAATCTTAATATTACGCCATTATTATTGATTTCTTCATTTTTTCCATTACTTCTTTGTTAAAGCTGCTGAATATTGTCCAGTGGAAGTTGAAGAATGGATTTTTTTTAAATATGGCCACAGAAGAAAATCACAGGGAGTTAAGTTACAAGACCTCGGGGGCCACACTGTAGACATGTTTTGACTAATAGCTCTGTTTTTGTAAAACTCTCCAAGTAAATTTATGCCCCATCTTATTGAAAGTACGTAATCCTTTTGTAATTCATTGTCACGTAACTCTTCAAAAAACGGCGACAAAATTTCAGTATGAAATGGTTGTGCATTTAGAAAACCTAAAATTTGAACTATTAAAATAAAATTTAATCGTTTTGCTGCACTCAATTACCTTCAAAAAATATAGAACCTATAACTCTTCTTTTACTAATTGCAGCCCAAACCCCAATTTTTTGTGGGTGAAGCGGTTCTTCAACATAAAAATTGGGATTCTCAGCGCTCCACATCCTCATACTTTGTGAATTAATATAGCCAGATAAATAGACGTATGCCTCATCAGTAAAGAAAGTTTTCTCAAACGCATTATCGTTATTTCCTAAATTATTGATAAACCAGTTACAAAATTCCAATCTAACCGGAGGATCGTTTGGCAGCAGTTTCTGATACACTTGCAACCGGTAAGGAAAATAATGCAAATTGCTTCTTAATATCTTATGAGATGTTGAATATGAAACATTTAATTGCTGTCCTAAATGGCGAACAGATACGTGTGGTTGTTCTTGCACAATTTGTCTCGCATTGTTAACTACTTCTTCAGTGCGTATGTTGCAAATAGTATGTATCATTTTTAGGTCGTGGGCCAAAAGGTTTAATTTCAAAATTGTTCCGCCCCATAATATTTCTAATAGTTCTTTCAGATATCTAAAACAGTACAAAGCCGAAAATTAAAGCAACAATTAAGTTTTATGCATAAATACTTGCATCCCAAAAGTCACTAAGCCGAGCAAAGATTTCAGTTTCACTGAGGTCGGGCCTGTCAGCTTTATAATGCCTGTAAGCCTTTGTAATTTGTAGTTTTGTGTCACATTTAATGACTTTTGGCATATTTACTTTAGTACTACAGGTTGTTTGACAGATAGATATCCATGACGGCGATGTCCATACATATTATGCCTAGTGGCAAACAAAGTATGAAAGAACTGGCAACATTACATGTTTAACCTCAAAATGTCAAATTAGACACTTTCGTGAGCCTCCTGTACATAACAGCTGCTTCTGACAAAGTGTCAGAAAGAGTTTCTAGGGAGTTTTAGTTTTATTAAACATAAAAACAAAATTTCATGTCTACCTACTTGGCAAATAACTATTGAACGGTTTATATGTTTATGCAATTCAGTAAATAAGTGTTTGCCTAAAAACAGGTGACCAATTTTTGAGCCTATTGTTATTAATTGTTATTACCGATTTACTTCTCAACGTGGCCCTACTGCTCCTAGGACCAGCAAAACCTCTCCCCAGATGCTTTCAGCGCCCACAGCGCTCATATTGAGAAACTGATCTACTAGCATTAAATAATTTAAGGATTCATAATAGCAGTACAAGGAGGCAATAATTTGATATTACATAACACGACCGTTCACATAAAAATATTTGCGTATACCTTACTGACTGCATTAATTAATCATTATCGTTATGTAAGAAAACGGATTAAAAGGAAGTCCTGCAAGCACAGCAACTTATTCTCACAAATTATTTTAATTAAGAGACAGTATTGAAAATTTGAAAATAACATCGGATATTCAACATTCCTAAGATCCTACGGCAACTATTTGAAATAAATAAAGGTTTTAAAGAACAATTCACGGTAAATTAACCACAGCTCAGCTAATTTGGAAGCTCTGGGGAGAATTATTGCAAGCGAGCAACCGCATGTTCAGCGCCGATTTATCTGCGTAATTACAAAGTTAATTTATACTCGACAATGGAGATGCAGGTATATTATAACGTTGACTTTAAAAATAGGAAATACTTAAAATGCAACTGCATGCAGATATTCTGTACCATAATACATATGCAAGGAGTCCTTAAAATATGCAGATATTACTTTCTTCTAAAAATAGATGTAATCGGTTTGCATGTATACTGAGATACAAATGACAATCTGATACCGTATATTTATTATTAGTGACAAATAGTTATAACTTTAAACAAAGAAAAATATCATTTAAACAGTTGGTGTTAAGGCTCTTAAGTGTATTTTGCAACTGTGCAATACAGAGGTGCTACATACTTAAAATATGGTTTGGTCGCAGCTCTTACGCATCTCTCTATTAAGGCTATTGAACACGACTCCATTCGGCATTGAATTATTCCTTATCTTCTATAAGCCTACGTTAGTTAGAAAGAGATGAATATAAGTAAAACACTGCTTTTCGTAAATAGTGAATTACGTTAGAACCAGTAAACGTAGAATTTGAACCGCTAGGTACCATGGTACATTATTGATTTTACAGAAGAACACAGTTGAATAAAACTTTAGACAATTCCACACGGTAAGAGAACCATTCGGTTTTGTAGCAAATTTATCATTACATAAATTATAAAATTCTAGAGGTAAAGCATTCTTCAAGCTCATTTAAAGGAATGGTTTTATATCAATTGTTTCAATGAAGTCCCCAGTTAGAACACTGGCCATTTCAGTGAGCAGCTTGAATTTATTGTTATTTTCTCTGGTATTTTTAAATTTATCACAAATTTCCTTGCTCGTCTACTTTCTGTACTAAGTATGGATATTCTGCGGTTTGAGAAAGCGGCGGATCTAAGAATACAGTAATTGCAAAATCCTCTTACTCCGAAAATTGGGAGCCATAAATAAACTTAATCATCGTGTGCAATTGCAAACCACTTTGACAATCACTACGCTGTTTATATTTACTGGGAACTGGCTTTTGAGACCCAGTAGGTTCCATGAACAAACGAATTACTCCCAAAAGGTCCTTAGTTTATAAATTATGATCATTTCCTGTCATCCTGTATAAAGTAAAATGTAAACATTACCTGTATTTTTTTACAGTGTGTCCCAGGATTGATGTTACAAGAGGTGAGATGGACTAAAACTGAATTTTATTTTAAGATTGTGGGATTAGGTTCTGCTTGGTCTGAAGAGAATTTTAAGAATATTTTCAGTTTTTGAAAAACAAGTCGGCTTTGACAGTCAAGCGAAAACTATTTTCTTTTCCGGTAAACTACCCTTTTTGTATATGATACGGCAAAATTTTAGCGAGGAAAGTTGCCCAGAATGGCCCTATACAAAATTTCAGGAAGATTTACCTACTTAGATTCAACCGTAATCTTTTCTAAATTAAGCAATAGTAATTTGTACAATTAGTTTTGAAAGTCATACTTTTTTCATGAATTTGCAGCACATGAGCACCATATATTAAACTACAGTAATCTACAGAAGCAAATTCTGGAATTGGATGCAGAACTAAGTTTATTATCGATTAATTACATCATATGAATTGAATAGCATAGGCTGGTATTACTGGAAGTAGCTTATATCGAGTTTGATAGCAGAGTGAACGTCTTATGCTGTGGACAAAGCTGTTTTTATATACTGGAATTGTACTTCGCTAAGCTTCTTATTGAAGTAAGGTTTTTTTTGTAATTTGCACCTAGTCGAGGTTCCTGATACTGGGTGGTCAGAGGCTTGTGAATTTTGAAAGGAAGACGTGGATGGCCGTTGCTTCTGGTCAATATTGACAGTTTCTGTTGGAGGAGATAGCAGGTGTCTTGTCGTGTTTGGCTGAGAGGTCTTTGCGGTTCACTGGTGGTCGAGTGCATTCATAATGGGATTTGTGTGGACATTAGGAGACTTCTGTGAGTGTACTGGATGCGATTTGGATTGATAAAGGAGCATATTAGGGTCAGTGAGATCTGCAGGTATTTATAAACCAATCTGTAAAAGACTTTACCCACAACTTTCCTAGCCCGAATTAGATAATTTTGCAAATTAAAAAAAATGTATGCCGCTGTGGTTTGCACCCGCCTCACCTTCATAGCGATCGTAACCGCAGCAGGCAGACAGACAGACAGACAGACAGACAGACGGAATTAAGAAAACCTCTTTTTCTTCATCTAGGCACCTTGAAACGTAAAGATCTGAAGAAATCTCGGAAGGTGATTTTTTCGTGATTACAATACTTCCTTCGTCTTTCAGACAAGGGAAGTGAAAATTAGAGTAAAACAGATAAAGAGTAAAATGTGGTAATTATAAAAAATATTACTTACTATTTAGTGTTTGCTGAATGACCGGTAGTGTGACGAAAAGGTATTTGTGATTGATTTCATACTTGCGTAATTTAAAGTAACAGTGACAGACACTCAAATTGTCACATCATTTTGAACTTGGTTTTCATTAAACGAAAAGGATACGATTTTTTCATGAATGAAAACAGTTTTTTTAAGAGCAAGTGTTTCTACCTGAGCTAGTTATATTTAATAACGTTAATAATTAATAATTTGCAAAAGAGTAAATGAGTTACTTACATTCAGTTTCAAAAGAAAATTCATTAAAAATAAACTAAAACATAGGAAAGTCAAACGTAATTGTTATAACATAAAACCACTTAAAAATATAAATACCATTGCATTATAGTCAGTTATAATAATATATACGCATAAGCCTATTAAAATAATATCCATACGTGGTACAATAATTTAGTAAAATGCCCTTCCATTAATTATTGCAACGATCAGTATATCTTATCGATTTTACAATTTCTTGAGTACGGGCGTGTAGACTGTGCGTCTAGACCACTTATTCTGTCCGTATACAAAAGCGATGTCATAGCAGAGAGCGCACTGAGTAACTGTAATATTCGCATCCCGTTTTATTCCACAGCAGAGAGTAAGACATAAAGTTCTGCTACGCATGATCCTCCCGCATTTTCGCAAACAAAAACGAAACTTCTAGTTCTATCCCTTTAACGCTAAACACATGTCACATTATTTTCTACAACGTAATAATAGCCCATCCCATAAAATTTTAAAATCCTCCAAATTTCTCTTAGTACCTGCAGTGTAATTATTTTTTAACTGGGTTAACCTTCAACCACAATTAATATTAAGTTTGTAAATGGCATTGCTACTTTGTAACTTACCTGTCACTCGAGATGTTACATTACCTTTAAAATTCTATTAAGAATAGATTATATTTGTTACAGTCTGCATCAGTAGCAGATTAGTAGAATTAATTAAGAATATACTGTTATCACTTTATAGGTACGCACCATATTAGCTCACAAATTGCAATAGTTATGTAAATTCTGTTATTATTTGTTTGTAATGATTTTCTTACGTAGTTCACACTGTAGTTTGCAAATTTGAATTGGGTCCCGAGATGGCCCTGCGCCGAATCGGCTGGCGTAGAGTTGACTGCGCGCCGAGTTGTCCCGGTGCCGAGCTACTCCCTCGCCGAGATGGCGGCGCCAAGGTGTCCTAGACCCTGACTTGGTGTCAACTAAGAGATGAAATTAAAGCTGGGACGTAACGACGCCCAGAGGTTTATTTCAAACTAGCGAAAAAATTACGTTGGACGCTAAGTTGACATTTACATTTAAAATTTGAAAAAAATTCTAATTAAAACTATCTGAAAGAAACGCATCATTGTTACAATGTTGGCACACGCGATAGCTGATACTGCAACAGCTATGGGCTGAGCGAAAAATTCATCTGAAAAAATAACTGCGCCCGTGTATCGCAGGCCTTCAATGTCATGCTACGAAAATCGCAGGCCAATGCGCCTAATTGTACAAACTAAAAATCCCGCTAGCGTATAAGCAGAACAAACAAGCGTCTGCTAGCAATTACATTATTATATGACATAAAAAGAGTTTTAGCTCCAACATAGCGTCAGCTTAAATCGAGGCGTTCGCGGCCGCTTCGTAAAATTGAGGGAGCCGTCGTAGCTGAACACAAATGCGTCTGTCCCAAACTGAAATATCTTCGTCATTCAAGCGGAAAAAAGACCTCGTCATAGAGGTGGACAGGGCCAGACGACTTCAGATCGGAAAATTGTAACCACGTCCAGGGCAGCAGCGTGGGTCCCCAGGAAGATTTCGGGGCTTACTCGTGTTTCAACGACCAAAGCGTGGCAGACCGTGCTCGGGCCTAATGCCATATAAATTAACACCACAATTACTCGAAAAATAAAAAAAATGAGCTCACCTAAGTGGATAGTGAAGAAAAATCGCCATGCTTATAATGCTGAGCGATCTTCGACGCTTGATAGAAATTTGGAGTGGTACATGAGTTTCAAATCCCCAAAAAATATTAGTAATCGAACTCACTGCTTGTTCGCCGATAAGCGAGATGGAAAAGACCGTGATTTCAAATTCGACTTTCCATCGCTTTGAAACGCAGAGCGAAGTTAGTTCTTGTTCCATCAAAAGTACGCAGAACTAGTAAAATGGATCCGTGAAAGGGAGCAGGCGTATTTGCCTCACAATGAGAAATAACGTTTCTAACAACGAAATTAAAGAGGGTCGTTACAACATTTAATATTAGATTTTCAATAAATTGCGTCATTATTGTAAAAGTCAATAAATACAGCTCCTTCATTCCTAATCAAGTAATCACTATTGAAACATCATTATTTGTGAATTTCCATGTTAACTATTACTTTTTAGATAGCTGGTTGAAGATACACATTTATCAGAACATCTCGAAAAGATCCTATTATGGGACATCTTGTATATTTGATTCGTTTTCTTCTTCTTCTTGTACGAGTACTTCACGTTTTAGTTCTTAATTTTTTTACGTAGGTATGCGAATTTTCTCCATTAGATTCATATGTTCCTCCCACTGTATTCTATGACACTTGATTTTTACTTCTCTCGTCTGAAAGACGAAGGAAGTATTGTAATCACGAAAAAATAACCTTCCGAGATTTATTTGATCTTCACGTTTCAAGATGACGAAAAAGAGGTTTCCTTAATTCCGTATGTCTGTCTCTCTGTCTGTCTGTCTGTCTCTCTGCCTGTCTCTCTGTCTGTCTGTCTGTCTGTCTGTCTCTCTGCCTGTCTCTCTGTCTGTCTGACTGTTGACAGTATAGCTTAAAAACTATTTGTCGATGGAAGACGATATTTTGCATACATATTATATATCTGCCTCGCATGAAACCGGTACAATTTCATACAAATATATAGAGGGTGAACACCTTAAAAAAATAAACTTTTGTTTATTTTTGGGTTAATATTGAAATAGAAGGAAGTAGTAACTTTCACATAGGTCAGGCTTTACATTTGCCGAAAATACGACTCAACCGATACAGGACAATGCCACAACAGAGTAAAAACGTTTCAACAATAAGGCCTCTCTGTTCAAGAGAGGCGCGCACCGCACCTATTTCTATACGGCTTGATGGCGCGGTTGGAATTTCGATGCAGTTACGATCGCTATGCAGGTGCGTCGGGTTCAAACCCGAGCGGGATATTTTTTTTTATTTGCAAATTAATCTAATTCGTGCGCGGTAAGTTCTGGGTAAAGCCTTTTACAGTTTTTTTCGTTTAATTGACTAATTCCTAATTCATCTCTGATAGTGACGTTGGGACCTAGCACAATCGTTAACAGCTCCCGTAAATTTCATATCTAATGCTGGGATCTTTTTTAGTTAAATTCCAGGCCTCCCTGCCATATAATAATGTAGGTATTAACATTGCGTTGTAAAATTTTATTTGTGTACTTCGTTCTGTTTTATTTGCAAAAGTACTTAGTTGGTTATGGAGGTCTCTTTCATGTTCATATGTTATGGCGCACCCTAAGTATTTGAAATGCGATGTCTGTTATACTGTTACATTATTTTGAATGTGACTGGCTCTTTTCTTTGGTTCATATCTTAGAATTGTACCGTCGTGGGGTAGTGTCAGTATCGGTGACTTTCTATGGTAACGCCGGTTATAGGAGATTACAGACCAATAAACTATGGCTTGGATGTAGGGGTTAAGGGTTAAGTCGGTTGCCAGCTTCAGCGATTAACATTACGTATGTCTTGAATAGCATACCTTCTCGTCGATGTCAGATGGGCATAACCATAAAATTTATACCAAATTATTTTACAAGACCTGTTACTTATATACAAATTAATTCTAAAATATACGGTACCCCCCACCCAAGAAAAGCGCCCTTCCGTGCTTTCCAAGAATACTTCGATACTCAGCATCACTCCGTTTCGCTAATACAATAAAATGCTATGAACCAGTTATTTATCAAAAAAAAAAAAACAAAGAAAAATTTTTTTTTTATGACGACCATACTTCAAAAGTTGATGTTGCCTTCATTTTCGGAGGACCTATCGTATGAAAACGATCCAAGACTTCAGGAAGGTTCCTGGCGACCGGAATCGTGTACACATACGAACATACATCCCCCGCACAGCACGTTTGGGCACCCCCCAATACGGGGGATTGATCTAGTGGGCTGGCATCTTCACCAAAAGATCCGCACCGCCGAGACGGAGATTTGATATAGTGGGTTCATTAGTCGGTTGGCTCGAATTTTAGAGATATTTGACTCAGAGTGGTTTTTGATATGAGGGAATTTCAATACTTGTTTGTAATCTAGAAGCGGTGATAGTATTTTAAATACCTAGTCATAATTGGCTAACAGCCCACCGTGCGTTTTCTGTTATTTGTCTAGGAAGTAAACTACGGTGAATATTTGTAGTGTAATTTATTGCAGTATATTCTACACTGGCAAAATGCTGACACTGTTGTAAAATACGAGATTGTCGGCCTCGCGGGCCGTCTAACCTGCCGAATTGTTGATTACAGTACTTTAAGTACTGTTTTAACAGGACTAAATAAGAATAATAAACGTGTGACACGATGCAAAAGTGTCGCTTACACACTTACTCTGAAGTTAAGCTGTAAGCTTTCAATTAGTAATGGCCTTTTTGTAATCTGAACACCCTAACTGCATAAAGTGATATTCATAGTGCGAACTTCTGTATTATGTAATTCGAACTTCCACTTTTACATATTTCTGCGTACTTGCCTCACGCATGTATAAGATAGCCGGCTGGCAATGCCCCACATTAGTTCAATTCTTGCATAATATAGCATGTAAGCATGACAAATAAACAGAAACATGTCATGTTGATGTTTCCGCTAAAAGCCGAGATTTTACGTTAATTGGAGTCTAGATGTTCATCCATTTCCGTAGAGGTACCGTTTAATGTAGGAAAGCTTCCTCGCAATTAGTTAAACACTGAAAAAAAGCCGGAAATAAGAAAAACTATGCGTAAAGCCGAATTTTTTGATGTAGAAATTTTTACACTCGAGAACCAACTTTTTAAGATGTTATACTTCAAAAAACGCGATATTTCTTTACGGAATGTATTATACCAAAGATGCGAATCTTAAATAGAAAGTTACCGACCAGAAACTTTCGAATGATGAAAATGCTATAGGACCTTTTCGTAATGAACTGTAACAAAAGCGAAGAGTACGGCGTCTTTCCAAAACAAATCCCAAATGCGGATGAATTTGAGGTTAAAATGCAGAATGCTATGTCGACTCCGCTCTTTATACTCCTTTTCTACTA
This sequence comes from Agriotes lineatus, assembly GCA_940337035.1. Classification (NCBI taxonomy): domain Eukaryota; kingdom Metazoa; phylum Arthropoda; class Insecta; order Coleoptera; family Elateridae; genus Agriotes; species Agriotes lineatus. The sequence continues at coordinate 75,972 of CALNHX010006494.1, read as the reverse complement.
ATTTTAATAATGGTTGCTAGAAAAACACGATTAATAATAATTAATATTAATAATCTGTTATTAAAATTTTTACATTATTACCTATTTTCGGTTTATTTTATACCGTTAGTCCTAGTGATCTATCTCAAGATAGTTATTCATAAACGTTACATCATTGGCAAATTTAAAAAGATATAGGTATTTTTATCTACCATGGTTAACGTTGAGAGTTGTAGGTATATGTCCGATTTGGATTCTCGCATTTTCACTTCTCGAGTTTGTGATGTCTCTTGGTTCTCACAAGCCCCTCTGAACGAGTTATTTTGATTAATTAGCTCTGACGATACACCATTTACCTGCCAAGCTAAGTGTTTATTTTGACGCTTTGTGAAGCTACATTATACGCCTATATGCTGTTAGTGTAGACAATATCTCTCATCCTACTAAATTAATTTGCAAAGCGATTTCCATTATTACATTATTTGATTTATCAAATCGCATCTGTGCGTGATATATTGTACTGCTTTACCTTTTCAGGCGTTATTTATTGGATTTTGGCGTAGCGTTTACTCTATCTTGAAAATGCATTGTATTGTCGCCGTAAGTCCGAGTGCGGTCACTTAGGGACTTCTTTCTACGGTCCAGTTTTCTAGGGTTATTTCGTCCAACTGTGTTGGTAAAATCTACTATCGTTTTTTTTAAATCGAATAACTTCCGGTCCGAGCTCGAAGAACGAAAAGACCAATATATTCATTATTCTCGCAATCCTTTATCGTTCGGGATATTTGTTCTTCTGGCGAGTTCCATCGAGAAGCACATCCTGGCAATTTGTTCTTAAACATTTTCCATAACTTTTGTAAGTTTACGATATTTAAATTTCTTTGTTTATGCCTGATTTGCAATTTATTGATGAAGTGATAAGTATTACTGATTTTGTGAGTTTCTTAAGTACTTTGAAATCGTTTATGTATGCGTTGAGCTTACTTTCGAAACTAAAATACATACGTTATGCTGCGAACGCTTTGTGTACACTACGCGGGTTTGGTATTGAGTTGGTCTCAATTACTTTAGCCTGGTATTTAGGTATCACAGATTCAATATTTTATTTCGGTAGGAGGAAGTGCACTCTTATGCTATTTGTTTGCTTTTATTAGGAATGAATATGACTTACTTTTGCGAATTGTTGAATAAGCAAGTTGTTGACGCTCTTATTTGGTTTTGATAATTTTAGTGTTAACCAGCCCTTTCTCCGGAGTAGCTCAACTAACCCGTTAAACGTTATTGGTTATTTACTATCTTAGATATTTACACCTCGCTATCCCACTTGTGTTATGGTGTTGCACTTCTGCTTATTAGAGTGTAAAACGGTCACAAATAACAGAAGAATTGTCTTCTGATTTTGCATTTTCCGCGATTTCAGCTTAAGCTGGCGCTGCCTTCCTTATAAAACGGGGATGAAAAGAGTGTACCAGGCTCTAAAACTAGTAAAGCTGGAATTACATTTACACTTTGTACCAATGCAAGTGCTAACAATAAATTGTGGTTGCTTGCTATAAGCAAATAAAAAGAATCCAAGAGCATTTAAAAATATGTACCTTCGAAGGAATCTTTGATGATAATCGTATCAATATATTTATGCTGCTTAACTATCTGTGCGAGGTCGTCACATATCCGATGAAGCAAATTATTAAAAATGTCACAGTTACTTACCTTAAAATTTGCTACAGGAAGCTCTGTTACAAGTTTATTTTCTTAAAAAATACAATTTTCCCTTGTTTGCTGTTACTTAAGAAGTCATGGCGTAACAATGATAAACAGAATGGAAAAGATTTGGTGCCCCTAGCCGAACTAATGGTGCTAGTGATGCTATTGAAAAAGCAGAAGTCGAGACATGAGTAGGAAGTGATGAGAAAAATTTAGACAATGAGGTCTTACTGGATGATGTTATTGCAAATGTCATTGGAGCACGTCACAGTTCGAATGATGGCGATAAAGAGCCTTCTTAGAAAATATACAATAAAGAAGTTTGTAAGGGAAGATAGACGGTCGGCCTTACCTTTTGGCGAAAGTTATATTAGTTATTTTGCCGGCTGGTAACTATCGGCCTAATTGGGCTAGCTCGCCGCGAGGGTCGCAGGGTTCCAGCTAAGCTGAAAGAGAATACAAAAAAAAAGAGTGGGCGCCAGGTCCTAGACTCAGATCCAATTTCTTGTGCCGGACCTTACACAAGGTCGAAGATAAAAACCAGCAAGTCAAAAATAAACAAACCAACAACCAATGAATAGATCACAGCTTTATTTTAAATAGATTGGTGCGTACTATAGTGCCAGAAATACCCACACACAAAAGCAAGTACAACAATAAATATATATCAAGGCAAGCTACGACAAAACAAACACTTTAAAATAATTAGTTGGGTGCGGCATAAGTGATTAAAATTTTATCACCCTGTAACGGCGTTTCGCGAATAGGAAAAAAGCATTAACAATAATCTAGCTAAATAAATAAATAGTCTGCACGCATCCCGTGAGGCAGGGCGTGGCAGAACAGAGCTATCCAAGCAATCAGCTGACGTCTAACCCCGAGTGCCAGCTCAAAATGACTATATTAGTACTCAAAATTTCTACGAAGCGAAAACACTGACGAGTATATATGGCCATATAAATTCTAGGTAGTTTTCTATTGTAAAGACATCAAGTAAGTCAATGAACGCTCCAAAATCTACTTGAATATGCCCTTTTACATTGTTAAACATATTTAAAATCGCGCAAACAAATCACGGAAGCTTGAAATTGAACAAAAGGGTACCGCGTTCGGTTCCCTAGACACAGCCGTTAATTTAATGCTAATAAGATTAAGTTTACGTACAAGCAAATGGCGGATACTAAACTACGTAATTTAAGAGTGAGTTTACCGCAGCCCCGGCCGGCTAACACGTCAAGAACGTACTACCGGGTAAGTAAATCAATCTAAACAAATAGCTAATTACGCAAATAAAGCACACAGAGCATAATACACAAAATACCATAATCGAAATTCTAAAAAGGCATATCTACAAACCAAATCGACAAACAATACATAAGTAAGTAAATTGCTCTAAAAACCTCTCAGGTACCCACGGCACGTGGTGCAGAGCTGGTGGACGAAGCAACCAGGAGATGGCCTCGTAACGGGCAGCAGATGAGCTTCGATAGGTGCGGTGAGGCGACCGCAGGGGATGAGCGGCACGCCGGTTCGGCGTGGCTCCAGCAGTCCCAGGTAGAATAAACCACACCAAAACTCCAAGCGATAACACCCAGTTCGCAGGACGCAGGGAGGTAAAATCCAATTTCCATGGCGTACAAATAAAGCCCATTTTCATGGCATAGAATAGTTAACGCATTTCCAAGGCGTAGAATAGTTGGCTATAAATTACAAATTTCCAGATAAGCAACCACGCTGACGAAAAGAAATCGTAACAAACCTGCGAATGGTGACGAACAGCCTAACGCTCCATTCGATCAAGAAGAGCCCATCCCAAAACCGCAACAAAAGCGAACGAACGCTGGCAGCAACTCCCAACGGCTTCCAGAACGTTCCAAAGGGCGCCTTGCCTCCAAAAATCCCTCAAAACGACGAGGACGGCTATAACCAAAGCCAGAGAAGCAAAAGGTTCCCAGGGCACAAACTTCAACGATCGAAGCAATGGAAAAGAATGGAATCCAAATTGGCCAGAGCAATTCACGATCCCAGGTTATCAATGTCAAAGTCAAATTCGAAAAAAAGGAAGAAAAACTATAGGTGCAGGTTGTATGTGCAGAACTGATAACAAAGTGTTCCTTTTAATTCAAAATTGAGGCTGAAGGTATTTGGGTTGCCTAACTATAGATAAAGTACTGTATATTTAGAGAATAAAAGTAAATTGCCAAATCTGACTAATTATTTCAATTAATAAGTAGGAAAATGTCAAAATGAGCGTAACAAGTTGGTAATTCTTTCGGTATATGTTGACATTAGGTGAAAGAAAATAAACTACCATTGCATGAAGTGGTTCTAGATACTAAAAAGGATTCTGGAAATCTATTGATCTTAATCTCAAAAATGTTGTTGAAGTACTTCTGAAAATGTTGTTTACGGAAACTATGCAACTAAATATGTACAGTTGTTGTAGCTTTGTGTTCTTAATGGTAAAAATTTGTATTTGTTTCTCTTGACCACTTCTTTCCCACACACAAATCGAGTGGGGTGATGGTTTCAACTCGCTTTATATGTGACAATTGTTTGTGTATGATTAAGGGCGACCAAAAGATGCGCCAACAATATTACAATTTGTGCCATTAAAGAATGCTCACATCTATTTTGCATGAAGGTTGGTCATAGTAAATTTTCCCAATTTAGGTGTGTAAAATTATTTTGTTGTGTTTAAACCAGGTTTACGTTTCAGTTCATCGTTTCAAAATGCATTTAGGTTAGAAAACGTGACAAAACACCTTCAACTGCAGAGTTGACATATCTAAGTATAACATACAATAGAACTTTAGTAACTTTTACATATGTATACAGTTTCAGTAAATGTGTAGTTGAATACATTATGAATTCAGCACATGGAATGTCTTAAAATACTTTAGATTTTAAGTATTTCTCTACAAGTACTATCAAGATAAGCAGTGCATCTGGCAACAATATTCAATTATGTCAAATGACAGTAAATTTTATACAAGTTGTACAACAAAATAAAAACTGCGGTTTTGTTTATGTGCAACCTAACAACAAAAATTCAAAGCCAACCTTTATGCAAAAAAAGGAGTGAATGGATTATACATACCTATTTTATTATGTAGCTTGTTTTCTGAGAAGAGACTTATTATTCTTTGTGTCTGAGTCTCGCGCGAAACAGGCTCGTGGCCGGACGTGAAGCTTGTGTCTTACGAACTTATTATGCTTTAATCAAGTTAATAATTAATAATTACAGTTATTACATTAAATAATACCTGCACGTAAATAAATCCTAGTGCTACACAGAGTGTGCTTGGTAAGATAAGATAACCTTACCATTCTTCTGCACTAAACACCTGATTATCGTTGATTTATCCAACCAATAACGCGTGATATCCGAAACAAATAACGTTCGTTTAAGATCACCCACTATAATCTTTAAGGGATCGAACGATATCGATCAGAAATGGAATTCCAGGAAAATCCCAATAATGACAAAAATTCAAACAAACGACCATTATAGTCACCGGACGACAATGATCTCAACAAACGATACTTATTCATTTTACAAAAACTTGTTTCTCAAAACAGATATTATACTCTACAATCGACGCAAGATAACACTACACAAAATGATGCAGTGAATAAATCAAATGAACCAAGATCAAGCCCAACAACAAAACCTAAAATTCTGCCAATATTTCTACCAAATGCCACACACTATCAGAACGTAATGGACAGTGTGAAGAGAGTAATCAAAGAAGACTTTTCCACTACTTACGAAGGTAATCAACTAAATATCAACCTAAACAAAATAGAGGACTGCAGGGCACTTACAAAATATTATGATGAACGTAAAGTACACCACTACACCTACCGCGATCCTGAAAAATCGAATATCTCAATAATAATACGCGGTATCCCTCTATCAATCACGGGGAAGGAAATTAAATGCGAATCAACTAATCTGAGCTACCCAGTATTGCAAGTAACTAGATTATTTAACAGCAAAAAGATGCATCTGCCACTTGTAGCAGTTGAACTGAACAATACAGACAAAGCGAAAGACATATTCAATCTGAACAGACTGCTACAGTGTGTAATGTCAATAGAACCGAGACGTAGAAACCGTGACACGCCGCAATGCACTAACTGTCAGGTAATGGCGCACACAAAGAACTATTGTCATCTACCTCCGCGATGCGTGAAATGCACCCAGCACCATCATTTCTCTAAATTCGTTAAACCTAAAGAAGTTAAACCTGTCTGCTTTAACTGTGGTGGAGATCATACGGCCAACTATAGGGGGCGCCCTTACATTAAAAATCTCAATAAAAAACAAGTCTGCCTACAATAAGGCCTACTAACCCGAACTCTACTATAACCGAAAACATCACTGCCAACCCAAACTATGCTCAAGCCATTAAAAATAATTGCAATCCCCTCAATCCTAACATAACTAGCTATAATCATCTAGGAGCAAGCAATTCCGAATCTTTCACATCAAAAATCCTTCAATCCCTTCTCGAAATGATCACCCCTCATCTTGACCAAATTAAGAGCTTCATATGGTCCCTTATCCCATTATTGTTCCAAAATAGCTGCAAATAACCAAATCACTATACAAAAAGTTAACCGTACTTAATTGGAATGTCAACGGATTAAAAATTCAAAGATCCATTTTCATATCACTTTTTTCTATACATGGTATAGATATTGCATGCGTCATAGAAACGCACAAGGACATTTCATACAAGAGTAAACGTATACACTTCCTCAGTTCGCAGAAACAACGGTGGAGTTCCACAGGGATCCATATTAAGCCCCACGTTATTTAATATTTTCATGTTTGACTCACCTATCACACCTAATTCAGATCTAGCTATGTTTGCCGACGACACAGCTGTTACGGTATTAAAACAACTTTACGACACCCACCTAAGGTGAGCATCGCACCACGGAATCAGTCCTGGAAAACTGGCACACTTGCCCTGAGATCTGCTAAAAACAGGCTAAAGGCCACGGCTGGAACGCTCAGGGAGTCGGGCGTGAGTCACACGATACGTTCTGGGCAAGCGTGTTGAGGCATATATATAGGGTACGTCAAAATTATGAGGGCGCCACCAAGCCTGTCTTAACCCGGATAACCGGGCCTGGGCGGTTAGACGGGGCGAAGTATTCAAGACACTCCGTCGATAGGGGTACTCGTGAATTATAAACTCACACAACGATTTCGTGATGGCAAAAATACTTAGATCATGAAGGGGGCTTTTTCAGCCACGGCAATGTCACCACCAAGCCTACCTGCACGCTCTGATCTCACTGGCTCCACCGTACATTCATCTCCTCAATGATGGCCGCACACTGAAACAGAACATGCACAAAGCGACCAAGAATAAAGCGTCTCTTACTTAGATAAGCGTCTATTGGTCCAGTCTTACATTGGGGCAGCAAAGCTTGCCGCAAACATTGCGTTAACTCTTATTAATAAGCATCAGCTGATGGGCGCACTACGGTTACTAAACAACACCCATAACTGTACAACATCAAAAGCAGTTTGACATATGAGTCCCACAACGGAAACGTTTGTTCATAAAAAAAATGCTCACATGATAATTTGGGCAAACACAGCAAAGTCCCAGTGAGGGAAGTGATTAGATCAAAAATGAGCGAGCGACGCCACTTCGCGACAACGATTTAAGATGCGAAGGGTACGTTTTTAACGGTGCACAAGATTTCACAGTTATTCACATGATTAAGCGCACAGCTCGAGCACGAGAAGTTAGTATAATTCAATGGTTACAAATACCTTAATTTTATTGGTGACGATCCAAGAGATCAGCGTGCGGTCCAGCTTGCGGGAAACAGGTTGCCTCCTGTGGCAATTCATTCGCCGCCAAAACGGCCGACGTGTGAATGGTCTGGATGCGCCCAAAATGGCGACAAAGGCTGGCGCTTCAACAAACGCCGCTACGACGGCCAAACTAGCCCAAGTGATGTCCTACCTCAACGGAATCCTCGCATAACGAGCTAAAGGGAACACTCCCTTACGTGACGACGTAGAACCGGGCATGGAATTCCATCACACCTACGCCTTGGCGCAATAAGATCGCCGTTAACGACACACACACACCTCCCTTGTTCAATCGCCTGAGTAGAACTCCCACACTCGCTTAAGGCGAAACAGCTTATCAATCACTTGCTGAAGCAGCACGAGACGGGAAAAAGGGCGGGGAACGCCGCGAAACGGCACACTCTGCGACTTCCTTGATCAACGGCGTGAGCTGAACTGCCCAAGCAAGCAGTGTTACGACCCCTGCAGTGGCGTGAGCCAAAACGGCGTTACCACGTGACTCTCGACAGCCAATGGCGATGCGCCCAATAAAACAAATAAGTTCCGGTAACAAAGACAGCCAATGGCGAGGCGCCCAATAAAACAAATAAGTGCCGGTGACAAAGAGAGCGCGAGGCCTCGCAGTCACACCAACAGGGTAAAATCTAGAAGGTTCGGAAATCCTGCGAGCGTTAACACCCGATTGTCAAAGTACCAACAAAGGGGTGCCCCGGATGACGAGAAATACTGCGCTTGAGGCCAAATATGTGCAAAATCATTATTATGGAATTAGGCGATGAAGCCAAATAAGTAACTAAAAGGGTTTAACATACGGGCACGCTGCCCTAAAGCCTAGGTAGCTAATTAAAATACAAAATGACCTGACACTCCCCTTACTTGAAAGAGAGTTCCCCGAAGTCTCTTAAAATCAACGGGGCATTTTGGCTGCGGCGCCAAGAGAACTCAAACGAAAACGCAACAACGAAAAACGAACAAAACAAAAAAAAATTCGATACGATAGAGTGCACCGCCAAAGGGATTACGCACACTGGCCACCAGATAGGGTGCAAAGGTGGGAAGAGAGAAGAGGAAGAAGAAAGACTGGATACGCCAGTAGAAAATACGTAAATTTTTGTGTCGAAATCGGGTACAAACAAGTCTTACACCTGTGGACACTTCCGACCAACCGTTCCAAAAGAACACAGGGAGGGGGGGGTATAGAAATGGAAGTCCAAAATCCCACACAAGGGTTACCTGAAGAGGGCACGTTGCGCGTCACGAGATCGGCGCATTGTGTGGATCCCACAACTGGTATGAATACCCAAGGGAAGAGGATGAACAACCAAAAAGGGGAAATGGCTGTGACAGAAACTGTCAAAAGTAGTCATAATCAGTAATAGGAAAAACTCAGTCCACCGAAATCCTCAATCGATGCCGATGCCGGAGCCAAGTCGACTATTAAACCGCAAAGCGCGAGCTCGAAAGTGACTCCAACACCGAACACCAAAAGAAAATCCGGAAGAACCAAGTCTCCAAGGGTGTAGGCGTTCGATGACGCATGCCCAATAAATCCTTTTCAGAAATCCATAGGACTACCTTACTACGACAGGGTACGCACAAAACAAAATGACCAGAAACACGCTCTCTTTATGTAATCCCACATAGGTGGTTGAAAATGGCGACGGCCAACGGTACGGTAAAAGAGCGCTAGGCCAGGGCATCACTATACGGAAAAGTCAAAAATCTTTAAATACTTAAATACCAACGGAACCTCGCGCGGACAGCATGCGCATTACTGCCACACAAAGCTCAGAAGCTCCAACAAAACTGTTCACAAGGAACACGATACTTGACAACATGACGTCATCAGACAAAAAGGGTACGGTAAATGACAACAAATCGTCAACAGTTACGAAACATTCCGACCAGCGGTAAATACTCGTTAAATGCTAACGGTAAGTGTGCAGGACACTGCGATAAAAAAAAATTAGGGGTGTCCACGAAGAAGTCGGTAAACAAAGTTGGGCGGTACATGCTAATAATGAAAATGAAATAAAAGTCCAACGAAAATAACTACGCCAAACCAACTAAAAAGATGGACTGAGGGACGTAATAACCGCACGAGCGAATCTCCCCAAGCACACCAACAACACACCGTAACTGATCAACAAACCAAAACGCAGTAATGAAGGTGAAAAAGAATTCCAACTTGCTCACCACAAATCAACGCGGCACAACACCAAACGATAGGAAAAAAAATCGTCAAAATCGGTAATCATCAACGTCAAAATCGATAAACCTCGCTAACGTGAACGTCAAAATCGATAAACGTCAGTTCGGTACAACAAAAGTGTCAACTTAGCCCAAGGCTAAACAATGTAAGCGACAGGGAATCGAAACTCCCAACTAAGCCTTCGCAAAGACTTAAAAAAACAAGGTCGGTACCTTCACTCAACGACATCTGGTACTAAATCCGACTAATACGGGATAAAAATCTGCACTGAATGCAACGAAACATCTCGGTAGTATGAACTGGCTACGAAAAACAAGAAACGACGGTAAAAATGACGAAAAAGATACTCAAAATAAGAAAAGACTTGGAAAAACACAAAAAGAAAACTCAAAAAGGCGATAAACAACAAGAAAACACGAAACTACAAATAGAAAATAAGAAAAGACAAGAAAAAACATATAGAAAACAAGAAAAGAAACGTAAAGACAAATGACAACTAAGAAAAAAACACATTCGGTAAAGAAAACAAATGAAAATAAACTAAAAACAAGAAAAGACATATATAAAACAAAAGAAAACAGGAAAAGACAAATAGAAAACAAGAAAAGAAACTCGGTATAATAAGTTACTAAGAAAAAAAACCGGTTTACCAGTCCATACCACTTCGAAAAGACGAAAAAAAAAACATTTGAGACAACAATATAAGCGACACGACAAGGCTACAATGCTTAAAATGCCAGAACAGCCAACAAAAGCCTAAAGCCCCACTAATTGAACGTCAAAATTACCCTGTTACGGTATTAAAACAACTTTACGACACCCACCCAAGGTGAGCATCGCACCACGGAATCAGTCCTGGAAAACTGGCACACTTGCCCTGAGATCTGCTAAAAACAGGCTAAAGGCCACGGCTGGAACGCTCAGGGAGTCGGGCGTGAGTCACACGATACGTTCTGGGCAAGCGTGTTGAGGCATATATATAGGGTACGTCAAAATTATGAGGGCCCCACCAAGCCTGTCTTAACCCGGATAACCGGGCCTGGGCGGTTAGACGGGGCGAAGTATTCAAGACACTCCGTCGATAGGGGTACTCGTGAATTATAAACTCACACAACGATTTCGTGATGGCAAAAATACTTAGATCATGAAGGGGGCTTTTTCAGCCACGGCAATGTCACCACCAAGCCTACCTGCACGCTCTGATCTCACTGGCTCCACCGTACATTCATCTCCTGAATGATGGCCGCACACTGAAACAGAACATGCACAAAGCGACCAAGAATAAAGCGTCTCTTACTTAGATAAGCGTCTATTGGTCCAGTCTTACATTGGGGCAGCAAAGCTTGCCGCAAACATTGCGTTAACTCTTATTAATAAGCATCAGCTGATGGGCGCACTACGGTTACTAAACAACACCCATAACTGTACAACATCAAAAGCAGTTTGACATATGAGTCCCACAACGGGAACGTTTGTTCATAAAAAAAAATGCTCACATGATAATTTGGGCAAACACAGCAAAGTCCCAGTGAGGGAAGTGATTAGATCAAAAATGAGCGAGCGACGCCACTTCGCGACAACGATTTAAGATGCGAAGGGTACGTTTTTAACGGTGCACAAGATTTCACAGTTATTCACATGATTAAGCGCACAGCTCGAGCACGAGAAGTTAGTATAATTCAATGGTTACAAATACCTTAATTTTATTGGTGACGATCCAAGAGATCAGCGTGCGGTCCAGGTTGCTGGAAACAGGTTGCCTGTGGCAATTCATTCGCCGCCAAAACGGCCGACGTGTGAATGGTCTGGATGCGCCCAAAATGGCGACAAAGGCTGGCGCTTCAACAAACGCCGCTACGACGGCCAAACTAGCCCAAGTGATGTCCTACCTCAACGGAATCCTCGCATAACGAGCTAAAGAGAACACTCCCTTACGTGACGACGTAGAACCGGGCATGGAATTCCATCACACCTACGCCTTGGCGCAATAAGATCGCCGTTAACGACACACACACACCTCCCTTGTTCAATCGCCTGAGTAGAACTCCCACACTCGCTTAAGGCGAAACAGCTTATCAATCACTTGCTGAAGCAGCACGAGACGGGAAAAAGGCTGGCGTCCCCGCCAATGGCGGGAACGCTGCGAAACGACACACTATGCGACTTCCTTGATCAACGGCGTGAGCTGAACTGCCCAAGCAAGCAGTGTTACGACCCCTGCAGTGGCGGGAGCCAAAACGGCGTTACCACGTGACTCTCGACAGCCAATGGCGATGCGCCCAATAAAACAAATAAGTTCCGGTAACAAAGACAGCCAATGGCGAGGCGCCCAATAAAACAAATAAGTGCCGGTGACAAAGAGAGCGCGAGGCCTCGCAGTCACACCAACAGCGTAAATTCTAGAAGGTTCGGAAATCCTGCGAGCGTTAACACCCGATTGTCAAAGTACCAACAAAGGGGTGCCCCGGATGACGAGAAATACTGCGCTTGAGGCCAAATATGTGCAAAATCATTATTATGGAATTAGGCGATGAAGCCAAATAAGTAACTAAAAGGGTTCAACATACGGGCACGCTGCCCTAAAGTCTAGGTGGCTAATTAAAATACAAAATGACCTGACACAGCTATCATCACACAAGATTACAATATTAACCAAGCAGCAAGCGATCTTCAGAAAAGCGTGGATGATATCAGCTTATGGTTAAAAAATGGTGCATAACAATTAACTCCAACAAAGGTGATGCCAAAATGTTTACCCTCCGTCGGCCATTAGACCCGCCGAACATTGTTGTCAACGATACGTCCATACCCTGGAACCCGAACGATAGTGCAGTAAAATATTTAGGAGTATTTCTCGACCGAAGGCTAACTTGGAACTATCATAGTAATAAGAAACAGACTGAATTATATGCAAGACTGGTAATGATCTATCATTAACAAAAAGTCGTCGCTGAAAATAAAATGTGGAATCTTAATTTATACAGCCATTATTAGACCGATTTTCATATATGGATGCAGTGTCTGGTGCGCAACGTCTAAAACGAACATACGTAAACTTCAAGTTCTACAAAATAAAGTGCTAAGAATCATAACAAATGATCAGTGGTAGGTTAGGAACTCTCAGCTCCACAGAGGAACGGGTGTTTTCACAGTAGAAGATTTCATAAAGAAAACAGCTCAAAAATTCTACGACAACATTCAACAGTGCAGTGGTGCAGTGTATTATAACATTGGCAGTTGTCAGGTCCATACTAGATTAAAAAGAAGGTTACCTATTGATATCTTAAATAGCGACAGTGAGTAATATGAAGTGTTAAACTCTGCAATAATAACTGTTATAATATAGTAGTGATAATGGTCTGATATACTCATTACTGATAAAAGTGCTAAAACGTTTTACTCAACTCTGCCATGAATAGCATACGTGCTGAACTGGCCTGACGTGGCTTATAAAAAAAATCGTTTTGTCTAAAATTTTCTGTTTATGTTATAAGTCTTAATTATTCAGCTTTAAAGTTTCATGCAGATTACAGTGCGATTCTCACAAATTAAGGTTTTTTTGCGATATACAAAAAAATATTCTGATTTAAAGATAATATTTAATATTATCTTTAAATCAGAATATTTACCAAGAAGCTGTACAAGATATTAATTGATTACTGAACCGTAAAGACTGATGCATCAAATCATAGTTTTATTATATTGTTACAAGCCACCAAAATAAAGTTCCATAAATGTAGTTTAGTTCTTCTGACTATAATACTATTCCTCCGCGCGTTATGTATTCTATAGTCGCAACTTTGAACGGGGACTGGCGAAACGCCCATTTACTCCTTTTAGAATTTCTTACAAAGCTTGTAAGCTATTCAGAGCAACCAAAAGAAATAGGAAACACAGTTATTGCTTTATAGAGGCCAGGGCCGAGCCAAGGGTATCTGCCGCCCGGTTGCAAGATATAGTTTGCCGCCCCTATAGCGTATAGCTCCTTAGACGTAAATAGTGTTAATTTTAAAATTCTGCGTTGCCTTGATAACTGTAACTTGTTTTAAAAAATAAAAAAATATAAAGGTTATTATAAACTTTATTATTTGTATAAATTAAAAAATTAAATATTTAAAACAACTAACATAATGCTTTAATAGTTATAAAACAAAGTATTGCTTAAATTATTTATTATTAGTAACTTAGAAGTTATAAACATGAACTAAAAACTACATAAATTCTAAATTTAAATATCAAAAGCGACTTTTCTTGCTTTTTTAATTGCAAATTCTCGTATTAAATCCGTCATATCTAACGCCTGGCAGATCTCTTCCTCGATGCTTATTACAGCCAAATTTGTAAGTCTGTTCTGGCTCATAGTAGATCTCAAATAGTTTTTAATTATTTTTAATTTTGAAAACGATCTCTCACCATGAGCCACAGTGACAGGCATCGTTAAAAAAATTCGTAGGGCTACAGATAAATTCGGGAAAGTGCTAATTAAATCATTAGCCACAAGGTATTCTAAAGTTTCCTTGGCCGAAGTCGTATTGCTTTTATTATAAATGGACAATATTTCAATTTCATTGCACAAATCAATTGCATTAACATCCATTTGTTTTGTAGATGAATCGGTTAATTTAATTTGTAAATCCATACAACATTTCATTAATTCTTCTTTATCTATAGATAAAGAGCCTAAATTATTTAAAAAGCCAAAATAGGAGTTGCACTCGTTTAACTGTTCAAATCTGTCATTTAATTTTGATATTACTATATCAAGAATATAAAAATAAAAATTGACTTTGAAATTCAACTCTGGTGATTCGATTGATTCATCTCTATGTTCATAATCAAAAAAAACCTTTGCTTTTCTCGGTCTAACCAAGCCTACAGCTGGAAAAACACTTTCGCAGTCTATATCTTCAGCAATTTTTTTTGCCTCATTAAGCATAGCTGTAAAACTACCTTCAGATCGTATTTCAATGAAAAAAAATTGAATTTCTGTCAACATTTTTACAGTTTCTGGTAAAATAATATTAGATTTTTGCATGATTTTGCTTACAGTGTTTATTTTTGATAAAATATTGTACCAAATTACTAGAGAACACACAAATTTATATGATTTTATTTTATTAATTAGTGACTTTGCAAGGTTTTTTGTGTCATTGTCTCTTGATGTATCATTATAAAGGGAAAAGAGAGCATCATAAATTTTTTCTAAATTAAATCTAAGGGTTTTAATGGCATCGATTCTACTCTCCCACCGTGTATCAGATAAAGGTTTTACAGTTATGGTAGGAAGTTCTTTCATGAGAATATGCCAACGGTAGGTGGAGACTGAAAAAAAACATATATTTCTTGAATAATAGCAAAGAAATTTGTTACTTCAAGCGAACTTTTCGCAGCATCATTGACAACTAAATTAAGACTATGAGCTGCACAAGGGACAAAAAAGGCTCTAGGATTTATATCAAGGATTCTTTTTTGCAGCCCATTATGTTTGCCTTTCATGTTGGCACCGTTGTCATATCCCTGCCCTCGCATATCCTTAATATCAATATCTAATTCTTTTAAATAATTCAATAAAAAGGCCGTTAGTCCTTCACCAGTTGTATCTGTAACTGGGCAGAACCCTAAAAAATGCTCTCTAATTTCTATACCCTTTGAAATATCATTAATGAAAACGAACCTGACAACTACAGTTATTTTTTCTTCGTGACTCACATCAGGTGTACAATCATAATCATAATCATAATCATCATAATCATATCATAACTCTATAATAAAGCAGAACAGTTCCCAAGGTCAAACATATCAACTCGTGGTCTATGATCAGTTAGAATTTTGGGCGTGGTCTTGATATTAGCAGCGTTGCCAGACCTGGTAAAATTCTACGAATCTGGTACATTCTGAAACCGTTTCTACAAAAACACATTTTTAAAACGCGCATGTATTCATTCTGGCAACCCTGCATATTCTGACCCGAGTGGTGCCGAGCTGCCGATGCCATCGGTGACGTAACCGATCTTTGCCGTTTGTGTAATATGTGTGGTTAAAGTAATAAAGTTTGGAATTTACATTTATTATTTTCACAAAAAATCTTACTTATGCCCACTCGGAAATTGTTCAAAGGTATACCTGTTCAAATTATGCTGACTTGCGAAACCATTTGTCAAGTGTACATAAAGTGAAAATTGAGTATAATGAATTCTTCAGGTAGGTCATTAAAATCATTTGATATAATATAGTCATTCATATGATACATGCTTTTCAGCATTTCACCAGTGGAAAGACCAAATTGAAGGACGCACTTTGTCATCGTATCTAAATTGCTGGCGGATGGCAGTAAGAAACAATTTACAACTGTCATCGCTCTGTAAATTTTTTGTGTGTTCTAGGCAAATTAAAACAAGGTGTAACTTTTGAGCACATATTAAATGATATTAGTGATGCTGGCTTGACGAAAGAGGAATCACAACAAATCGTACTTTTATAGAAGGAAGACTTGCACAATATCGCAAGATAGTCCAGTTACCTTAGTCGGACAACCGCAGCATCTGCCAAAAAAATCCAAGTGAGCTGAAATTTTGCATACACCTGTAACTTTTGAGCACATATTAAATGATATTAGGGATGCTGGCTTGACGAAAGAGGAATCACAACAAATCGTACTTTTATAGAAAAAAGACTTGCACAATATCGCAAGATAGTCCAGTTACCTTAGTCGGACAACCGCAGGATCTGCCAAAAAAATCCAAGTGAGCTGAAATTTTGCATACACCTTTATTTTGACATTTCAAATAACATCTCAAAAGTCCCCATCGGTATCGCGCTTGCGTTTTGAGTTATTCAAGGTAAAATGTCAAATATCTCGCTTTCTATGGGTTGTATGACTTTTTTAGTTATTACAAAAAATGAAGGCTAGGAAATTCTCTACAAAAAAGACTATATAGTTTTTTTACATACAACTAACCGTTCAGTAAATAACACAATATTAAGTTTTGCAGACGGGTTTTACTTCTTTTTACGATAAAGAAAGTATTGCATTCACCCCAAAAATTCTAAATTGAATTTTCAACAGATCTTCACGTTTTAGAGTCCCCTGAACCCAAAAAACGTGTTTTTGTTCATTGGTCTGTCTGTCTGTGTGTCTGTCTGTCTGCGAACAGAGTATCTCAAAAATGAAAAAAGGTATGGCGTTGAAACTTCATATATAAATTTTGTGTACTATCTAAATGCGACAGCTATCTTTTGAAGAAAATCGCATAACCGGAAGTATGATGTGTTTCAAAAACGGCTCCAACGGTTTTTTCAAACTTTATATTTTTATTACATTTTTAATGTGGAGTGATTGAGATGAGTGATTTTCAAGTTGAATTTTAGAGGTATTCAACTGAAAAATCACTTATCTCACACCGGTTATGCGATTTTCTTCAGAAGCTTGCTGTCGCATTTAGATAGTACAAAAAACTTATATATGAAGTTTCAACGCCATACCTCTTTTCGTTTATGAGTTATTCTGTTCACAGACAGACCGACGGACGGACACACAGACCAATGAGCAAAAACATGTTTTTTGGTGTCCGGGGGACTCTAAAACGTGAAGATCTGTTGAAAACCCAATTTCCGAATTTTTGGGGTGAATCCAATACTTTCTTTATCGTCAAAAGAAGTAAAACCCGTCTGCAAAACTTAATAGTGTGTTATTTACTGAACGGTTAGTTGTATGTAAAAAAACTATACATATAATCTTTTTTGTAGAGAATTTCCTAGCCTTCATTTTTTGTAATAACTAAAAAAGTCATACGACCCATAGAAAGCGAGATATTTGCAAAAAACTTATTTCTGTGACATTTGACCTTGAATAACTCAAAACGCAAGCGCAATATCGATGGGGACTTTTGAGATGTTATTTGAATTGTCAAAATAAAGGTGTATGCAAAATTTCAGCTCACTTGGATTTGTTTGGCAGATGCTGCGGTTGTCCGTCTAATGTAACTGGACTATCTTGCGATATTGTGCAAGTCAAAGTGTGAAAATTGCTGTTGATTTTGTTAATTCTGTTATTGCTATTGTCGCTATTTTTGTGTGTGTTGTTAATTCTGTTTTGAAATGTGCCATACCACAATGTTGAGTACGCCTCCGGTTTATTGTGTCGTTTAGCTTAAATAAGGTTAACAATTTAATGGCAATATGATAGATGTCAAAAATGTTACCAATACAAAACTTGGAAATTACTAGATTCTAACATTAGTTCTGCCATCTATGACCACTGGTTTGGATTCAAGTTGTAGTGACATCGCCATGGATATGCCATCTACGAGTGCTGGTCCAAGTTCAGACGACATCCCCATGGACATGCGAGTTATAGGTGTTGGTTCAATTTCCAGTGACATCGTAATAGGCACATATGATGAAGAGGTTTGTATTTTTGTGAATTATATGTTACAATGTTATGTACCTATTTTAATTATGGATTGCAGCTATGGTGTCACTGTAGGAAACCAGACGACGGCGAACAAATGGTAAAATATTATGACAGAAAATGTAGAATAAAATGGTACCATTCAGCATGCCTACAATTAAAAAAAATTCCTAAAGGAAAGTGGTTATGTGAACTCTGTAAATATACTGCTCCACAAATGAACTGGACCATTTGCATATATTGGTGCAATTTTTAAAAATATTTTCCAAAAGGGCAGTCATGAAATTTTTGGTAACTTTTCATGATTGTGTCACTATAAAAGCATTTCTTTTCATAAATCTGTTTAAAGAAAAGTAAGTCCATTAATAAAATATTATCATTTTAAAATTTTGAATTTTGCCCAAATATTGATAGCACATTGCATACAAAGTATACCGAATTGTTGCCGAAGATTTTTAAACGTTCTGGAGAGACTCAAAGAACTATTAATTAACCTTTTTTTGTGATTCCTCTTATTTTTGTGAAATATAGTTTTTTATAGTTTCATAATTTTTTAATTTTATTAATATGATTTTGTTAATTCTTCAGATGATATTTGAGAATAGTGAAATTAAATATGCTTAATATGAGTATACTATAAAACAAAAGCTTTTATATACAGTGTGTCCCCGGATAGGTGAAACGACTCTTGTGAAAGGTAAAAAATTCTCGATTTAAATTTTAATTTTTTGGGGTTTAGCCCTGCTTGGTTAAAGGCGAATTTCCAACATAATTTCAGTTCTGAAAAGTCAAGTATGCCTTGGACATTTTAAAAAACCTATTTTTCTGTGAGGTAAAGTACCTTTTATGTGGCAAATACGACAAAAAGTTATTAAAAAAAAATTGTTTAGAATCAACACATAAGCCCCTATACCAAATTTCAAAATCCTCAGCCAAATTTGATCTCTCAATTTCTTTTTATGTTTAGGTCCCAAATCAAAGAATTTTAGATTTAACAAAGATTTTTATTGGAAAAACAAATACTTTTAACAACGCTTTTTATTTCATAATAAAAAAACTTTGTTAAAAATAAAATTCTTTGATTTGGAAAATAAACTTGAAAGAAAATGTGAGAAATCAAAGTTGACCGCGGATTTTGAAATTTGGTATAGGGGCCTAGATGTTGATTCTAAACAACTTTTCTTTATAACTTTTTGTCGTATTTGCCACATAAAGGGTACTTTACCTTACAGAAAAATAGATTTTTTGAAAATTTCCAAGGCATACTTGAATTTTCAAAACTGAAATGATGTTAGAAATTCGCCTTTAACCAAGCAGGGCTGAACCCCAAAAAATGAAAATTTAAATCGAGAATTTTTTACCTTTCACAAGAGTCGTTTCACCTATCCGGGAACACACTGTATATATATATATATATATATTGTGACGTAATGTAATAAATACATTTTTTATGGGTGGTCCAGTACATTCGTGGAACAGTATATAAATAGAATTATTTTGTTATTCTGTGTTGATAGAATTTGTAAATATGTTGATTGTTTATTTAGCATAAATGGCTTCGAAATATTCTTTATACTTTATCCATTACAATTCTTTTTCATACTTAATCTAGACATTAGTTATTCTGTTATTTTGTACTGTTATGTAAATATTTTGATTGTTTATGTACCTTAAATTCATTAAAATTTTGTTATAAATTATGGAATAATAAGATTAACGATAGCAAGCTGCTTTCGCTATTAACTTTAAGAGTACCCGCTAGGCCTGTTCGTTTTTCACAGTTATTCTTTGTACCTTCTTTTTATACCAGAATTCCGATTACTGATATATTAAAGCTTGTGAATCAAATTTACATACTGCTCAACATTGATTTGTCAGCTCCATACAGTATATTTGCATCTGTTGTAAAAAAGTATTATAACTAAAATGAAACAAAATGAACTATTGATGTAACAAATTTTTAAGACTTAAATTTACCAATCAGTACGGGAAGTCATAGTAGCAAGTTACGGCGTCGATCCATCTTCTGCAACCATGATTAAAGTTTATTTTAGTTAGGATGATTATTTTAATTTTAATTGACATGCTATAACGCATGCATACCTGCATATAGCAGAATATATCTACACTGCATCTCTTGTAATAACGGTAACACCTGTTAGAGATGTCACAATAAATAAATATTAAATAGCTTCAAAATATCCGTTATGCTTTATGCATTAATAGTTATTTAACCAAGTGTGGTAATGAAGGCGATTAATAATCGAAACTGTTTAAAGCACGAACGAGCGATAGCGAGTGAGTGCCTTTAATAGTTGAGAGTATTAATCGCCCATTAACAAACGAGTTGATTACAAAATTTTTTCGTTGACCGCAAAATCTTTTTTGTGGCGAAAAATTTGATTAATAGAACTAACCTCCATGCAAAATATCAAAACGTCAAAATCACAAACACAGTTAATTAATGAAAAAGAGTGGATTAATCAAAAACAGTGTATTAATGACTTCTATTAATCCATCCCTTTTTAGGAAAAATAATTCATTAATATTGAAATTAAGAAGCGGTCAACGGAAAAATTATTTTTCATACTTAATTTAGACATTAATTATTCTTTTATGTTGTGTAGACAGCATGTGTAATTTTATTGATTGTTAATGTAACTTACATAGTTTCGAAATATCCTTATGTTTCTTATCGTATAGGTACTATTTAATAATTTTTGCTATGTGATATTGTAATTTTGCTTTTTATTAATTGGCCACATGCAGAAAAAGATAATCAAATAATTTTACATTATATAATAAATGGTAGTGGATAGTATTAACGTTAGATCCTTAATTAACTAATTTTAATAATTTTGTAGATATGATTATTAAAGTAAAAATAATTAGATTAACTTTGTTAATACAATTTATTTCATAATTATACAATTATAGGAGAGCATAAATTTACGATTACACAAGAAACTGTTAATATCTGATCTACCACAGCAACATCGTCAGTTTTCTTTTTTGCCAGGAACATAGGCATCGTTTCGTGAAGAGCTATATTATTTTGACAAAGGACACCAATAACGCGTTTGACGTGTATTCTGAAAAAAAGATATAATTAAGATAATTATTGTAACAATATACTTGCACTACCTCACGCTTGCTATATTCCTGGTTGATTCTATATCCCTTGGATCGAGCTGCAGTATCCCTTTTAGAAAAGCAGGCGTAATCACTGTGGCCATATGTAGTCCTACGGAGTCTTTTATTAAAAAGCCACGATCTGCCAATACAAAATCTTCTGGCAAGAGATTGTTTCAAATCCCACAAATGTTAGACCTTTATCGCTTATTCTGCCACCATATCCATGTGATACAAATGATATTAATCCAGGAGGAGTGATGCCTATTAGTACCTTTACCGTATTATGTTGTTTGTATGTAGATCATGTAGTACATTGTACTTCAAGGCTACTTGATTTTTTCACTCTCATCTCAAAACAATCGATTATTACTGAAATCTTGTTGCCAAATGCTACCTTGAAGCATTCTGGCATTGATTTAATCAGCTGATCTCGTTCAGGCCAAATAATAACATTTTTCATCCGAAGATACATAATATTCAATGTGGTATAAAATACTCTGGAAATTGTTTGTACGCTGACGTGAAACATGTATGCCAATAAACTAAAATCTAAATGTAATCTAAATTTAATCACCGTTATCAAAAACATGGCTCTAAGCATGTTTTACGTACTGAATTAGGAATAAATATATATAATTAAATGTGAACTGTATATATTGTATGTATTTGGTGTAGCATTTGCCATAGTAGACGTGTGTAAAAGATTTTTTTTTTGTAATGTCACGTCATTCTTCCATGCTCACGTAAAACTTTCACATTCACTGGAAAACTCTCACTTTTCTTAACTTGTAGAACAATTCTTTCCGCAATTTTTTTTTACTGCGTTCCAACAACGTCGTATTAATTAGGACGCCTTCCAGAGGCGAGCGTTTCCTTTCCAGAGACTTTCCATTTGAAAAAATATTTTTTGGAACTTTTCCTTACTGCCAATCTCTAGCGTGTTTATAAAACTCTCTTTAGTGCAACAAAAGTTATTAAAGTCGTCGTACATTTTAAATGCGGCATATGCCGCGGGTCAGCTAGTCTAATATAATTGAATAATATTTACACAATTTTAAAGTTTCGATTATATTTTGCTTGACTTTTTCACCTATTAGACAAATTAATTCATTTTGGATTTTATCACCTAAATAATGTGGCATATTATTGGTATCTTTTTGAATTCTGACAATATGTTCCGCCATTATATTATCGAATTTTGCAATTGATTCAATTAGCTTCAAAAAATTACCATTGCCTTTTTCGAAAAGTTTTTGATTACTTCCTCTAAAAGCTGCATTTTGTCCAGCTAAATACTGTATGACACAAATGATTCTTTCAATAATTGACGTCCATCGTTTTTTTTCCAACTTAATTAAATTTTGGTTGACTGAGTCAACAGTTGTCCCTTTTTCAATCGATTTTTTTAGCTCGACCCATTTCTTAACACTCTCAAAATGCCCCTTACTTTTTTCGTACCTGTCTAAATTTTGAGATAAGTGTCGCCAGTCAGTATAACCTTTATCATCGTTAAAAACATTATCAGTAACTTTAAATAATTTGCAACAAAAACAAAATACAGAATTATTTGACTTAGAATAAACTAACCATGTTCTAGGAACTTTTTCATTATTGCTTAATTTTTTGTCATAATAAGTAGTTGAAAAAGATCTGTTTGAATCGTCTAATGGAAATGCAATATTTTTCAATTGTAATGGCCCCAATTCAAGAATAGACATTTTAATGTTATCTGTTAAAACTTGCGGCCAAAGAGCAGGATCTTTCAATATTTCCATCCCAGCGTCCTCAGCAGCAACCTCGGTTGGTGGTGGTGAATCCGGTGTGTCCTGTGCATCCGCCTCGGATTTATTATTTTCTTGCCCTATTTCTGGATTTTCCATATGCGTGTCCTTGTTCGAATCAAGCTGTTCCTCCACTTGCAGGCTTGTTGATGGTTGTTCGGCTGCAGCCGCCGTGGAAACAAAAAATTTTTTTAAGGAGCCAGCCAGTCCTTTTTTAATTTCGTCTTTTTCGGACTTTCTTTTTCGATACTGAAAGCCGGAAAGTCTCTTTCTGCCATCGGCCATCTGAATTAAGCACAAATAAATTCTAAGGATAGCGAAACAGAAAAATAAGCAGAAAAGTTCAAATGTTTAAAATAATGAAAAATACTTACGTTTTAAAACTTTCAACTTTAAAAAGCACTATATTATTTAGCTCTTGCTTGAAACGTTTAGCCTTTTTATTTCTGCTTAGTTCAGTACAATCTTACTAGCATTCTAAACTAACCCCCAATTGCCCTTTTTAAGTTTGTTATCGTATATGCCGGCGGCATGCATGAGCATGAAGCATGTTGCAACAAAGCACAAATACACAATTTACTCATTATTTTTGTGTCTAAAGAGGGCCGCTTAGTCTAGCTGATTTCGCTGATCTATATAGTTTCGTGTTTCATGACGCTGCACCATAGCGACAGAGCGATAACTCGTGTGTCGGTATAATCACCGTGTACAATAGCAAACGGCACCGACGCGACGTGTTTATAATAAAAATAAATTATAAGTAATAAATTATTATTGTATGCTTGCCGCCTTAAAAATGCAACCGTTTCTCTGTATCAAGTTACCTTTATACGAAAAAAAGCCAGACACAAGACTATAACTTGATAAAAAATGTTGCATTTTCTAATGCCGCAAGGCACAAGCATACCTATCTTAAATTTCTTTCATTTTTCATTTTGCCGCCCCAAATAGTTTGCCGCCCGGGTGCTGTGCACGCTTTGCACCCCAGGCACGGCTCGGCTCTGCTGGTGATTATATAACTAAAAATCATAACATTGTAGTAAATTGTGAAGTATTACAGTGGAGTAGTCATGCAAAAAACCTAGGTATTATAATAGACGATAAATTATCATTCGAATTGCATGTGAGACATATTTACCAAATGTCATTTATGAAATTACGTACTTTGTATAGTTTAAAATATTTATTAGACGAAAAAACCAAACTCGTGTTAGTTAAGGCGCTTATTTATCCGCATTTATACTATTGCACTATGGTATTTTTTCCAAATCTCAGAATACAACAAAACTAAACTACAGCGAGTACAAAACGCTTGCGTAAGATTTGTCTGTAACGTTAAATACCAAGAGCTCAATGTAAAACAACGTAGTATGCATAGGCGTAACTTGGGAGGGGCAAAATTTTGATTCTAAAGTGCAAGTGCATAATTTTTTTGCAATTTAGGTTTAAAAATGTTGTGAAGTCTTGATTTTGCCCCCCAAAGTGATGCCCCAAGTTACGCCCATGGTAGTATGTATCTGTATTGTATGTTTTTGTATACTCTGATCTGTACTAAAACGCCAAGATATTTGTACGACTTGTTGAGCAAAAGATCAGAAGTTCACAATGTAAATATCAGGTACAATAGTTATTAGCCGTTCAGGACCTTTTTGGGACAGAGTTGGCTATGATTTTTTCTTTTCATGTTGGACTAACTGATTCGATGATGTAGCGGATGCAACTTTTTTTTCTGTCAGTGTCTGTTCGACATTTTCTTGCCACCACATTGCCAGATTTAATATTTTAATATTCGTAACAAAATAAATGATTTATCAAATGTGTAAAAATATTTTAATTTCCGTCAAAGGAAAAGTCAAAATGCCCAAAATAATTTTGTTGTAACAAAAAATTTCCACTAAACGATGCTACTTCCAATTTAAGGACAGACCACATTTAAAAGAAAGCGAGTCGATGTGGAGACTAGAGAATATCCGGCAACAATGTACCTATTCAGAAAATATAACCTTAAACTGAAAACAACCTAACCTAACACAAAAATTGTCAATTTCCATGAGGGAGTTTAGTTGCAACAGAGGTACTGCCAACAAAATTACTAGATGGTCATAGCCTCACCTGACCCAAAAAGATCGTGAACGGCTTATATACAATACCACAACATCGAACAGCTAAATTTGAGGGCTGTTTTCTTAAATAAGTTCTTTGATATGTTTCCAGAGCAGCCACTTTCTATTAAGAGTGCCTTGTTAGAATTAGTTAGTAACACGATTTAAGATAGTCTTGTTATGTTGCTAGCATGTACTGTATTGTATTATATTAAGTTTGTGTGTGTACAGCATTTGCTTATATTTGTGTGATGCCCCGGAGGGTGGAAAGACTGGCTTTGTATACCTCTTTGGTATTCAATAAATGGATTTATTATTATTATTATTATATAAAACAAATTACAAATTATTACAAATTTTAATAAAAACGAATTACGAAGTGTATGTGTGGTCAAACCTCGTGCTAATGTTTTCAGTAGCATCGGTTTTATTCAAAAGGCCATCCATTATATTCTTTTCTTCAACAATTGTTGGTTTATTACATTTTGATACGTCTTTAATTTGCTTCTATTTTGTTGTAACCAAATTGTAGCAACTGTTGAATTTGAAAAGACGTCATTATTATCAAAGCAAAATCGTTGATATCAAGAAGCCCTAAATCACTTTCAACACCTTGTTCTTTATACCGGGTGGCCATAAATATCTGATATCACATTACCTTTGGAATCAACACCGCTTTATTAAAGCGATGAATACAACTAAACTAAATGTCATGACAACTAAAATTCCTATCTGTCAAAAATGATTACAGATTGCAATAAGTAATGGAGTTAGAACAGGAAATTTTTGTAATCGAGTCGTAGGCTAAACTGCAGAATCCATGGCACATTCTCCTCCTCTTGCATTTATTACATTACATAGGTACCAATACTTATTGTAATTGAAATATAGTACTAACCCAACATTTATAAGTAGCTAATTCCATGGCTACCGAGATCTCAGATATTTATGGCCACCCGGTATAACAATACTGGACACTCGTCACATAGACTTTTCGTATCTTCAACCCACAATTTTACGCTTATTGCATCGTTATGGTGGCGTTTTGTACTATAATCTATAGCTACAAAAATCTCTTAGCCCAGCTACAGTAGGATCGGCCTGCCGAAAAAATCCAAGTGAGCTGAGATTTTGCATACACCTTTGACATTACAAATAATGTCTCAAAAGTCCCCATCGATATGGCGCTTGCGATTTGACTTATTCAACGTCAAAGGTCACAGAAATAAGTTTTTCGCAAATATCTCGCTTTCTATGGGTCGTATGACTTTTTTAGTTATTACAAAAAATGAAGGCTAGGAATTCTCTACAAAAAGATTATACAGGTGCTTTACGTACAACTAACCATTCAGTAAATAACATACTGTTAAGTTTTGCAGACGGGTTTTACTTCCTTTTACGATAAAGGAAGTATTGCATTCACCCCAAAAATTCTAAATTGAATTTTCAACAGATCTTCACGTTTTCGAGTCCCCTGAACCCAAAAAAACGTGTTTTTGTTCATTGGTCTGTCTGTCTGTGTGTCTGTCTGTCTGCGAACAGAATATCTCAAAAATGAAAAAAAGTATGGTGTTGAAACTTTATATATAAGTTTTGTGTACTATCTAAATGTGACCCGGAAGTTTGATGTTTACTCTTGTGTTTCAAAAACGGCTCCAACGATTTTTTTGAAACTTTACATTTTTAATGTGGATTGATTGAGATGAGTGATTTTCAAGTTGAATTTTAGAGGTATTCAACTGAAAAATCACTTATCTCACATCAATACACACCGGTTATGCGATTTTCTTCAGAAGCTTGCTGTCGCATTTAGATAGTACAAAAAACTTATATATGAAGTTTCAACGTCATACCTCTTTTCATTTATGAGTTATTCTGTTCACAGACAGACCGAAGGACGGATACACAGACCAATGAGCAAAAACATGTTTTTTGGGTTCAGGGGACTCTAAAACGTGAAGATCTGTTGAAAACCCAATTTTCGAATTTTTGGGGTGAATCCAATACTTTCTTTATCGTAAAAAGCAGTAAAACCCGTCTGCAAACTTAATAGTGTGTTATTTACTGAACGGTTAGTTGTATGTAAAAAAAGCTTTATATTATTTTTTGTAGAGAATTTCCTAGCCTTCATTTTTTGTAATAACTAAAAAAGTCATACGACCCATAGAAAGCGAGATATTTGCGAAAAACTTATTCTGTGACATTTGACCATGAATAACTCAAAACGCAAGCGCGATATCGATGGGGACTTTTGAGACATTATTTGTAATGTCAGAATAAAGGTGTATGCAAAATTTCAGCTCACTTGGATTTTTTCGGCAGATGCTGCGGTTGTCCGTCTAATGTAACTGGACTATCTTGCGATATTGTGCAAGTCAAAGTGTGAAAATTGCTGTTGATTTTGTTAATTCTGTTATTTTGTTATTGCTATTGTCGCTATTTTTGTGTGTTAATTCTGTTTTGAAATGCGCCATACCACAATGTTGAGTACGCCTCCGATTTATTGTGTCGTTTAGCTTAAATAAGGTTAACAATTTAATGTCAATATGATAGATGTCAAAAGTGTTACCAATACAAAACTTGGAAATTACTAGATTCTAACATTAGTTCTGCCATCTATGACCACTGGTTTGATTCAAGTTGTAGTGACATCGCCATGGATATGCCATCTACGAGTGCTGGTCCAAGTTCAGACGACATCCCCATGGACATTCGAGCTATAGGTGTTGGTTCAATTTCCAGTGACATCGTAATAGGCACTGATGATGAAGAGGTTTGTATTTTT
This sequence comes from Agriotes lineatus, assembly GCA_940337035.1. NCBI lineage: Eukaryota > Metazoa > Arthropoda > Insecta > Coleoptera > Elateridae > Agriotes > Agriotes lineatus. Next base: position 48,019 of record CALNHX010006494.1, on the reverse strand, counting down.
GTGAATTATATGTTACAATGTTATGTACCTATTTTAATTATGGATTGCAGCTATGGTGTCACTGTAGGAAACCAGACGACGGCGAACAAATGGTAAAATGTTATGACAGAAAATATAGAATAAAATGGTACCATTCAGCATGCCTACAATTAAAAAAATTCCTAAAGGAAAGTGGTTATGTGAACTCTGTAAATATACTGCTCCACAAATGAACTGGACCATTTGCATATATTGGTGCAATTTTTAAAAATATTTTCCAAAAGGGCAGTCATGAAATTTTTGGTAACCTTTCATGATTGTGTCACTATAAAAAGCATTTCTTTTCATAATTCTGTTTAAAGAAAACTAAGTCCATTAATAAAATATTATCATTTTAAAATTTTGAATTTTGCCCAAATATTGATAGCACATTGCATACAAAGTATGCCGAATTGTTGCCAAAGATTTTTAAACGTTCTGGAGAGACTCAAAGAACTATTAATTAACCTTTTTTTGTGATTCCTCTTATTTTTGTGAAATATAGTTTTTTTATAGTTTCATAATTTTTTAATTTTATTAATATGATTTTGTTAATTTTTCAGTTGATATTTGAGAATAGTGAAATTATATATATATATTGTGACGTAATGTAATAAATACATTTTTTATGGGTGGTCCAGTACATTTGTGGAGCAGTATATAAATAGAATTATTTTGTTATTCTGTGTTGATAGAATTTGTATATATGTTGATTGTTTATTTAGCATAAATGGCTTCGAAATATTCTTTATACTTTATCCATTGCAATTCTTTTTCATACTTAATTTAGACATTAGTTATTCTGTTATTTTGTACTGTTATGTAAATATTTTGATTGTTTATGTACCTTAAATTCATTAAAATTTTGTTATAAATTATGGAATAATAAGATTAACGATAGCAAGCTGCTTTCGCTATTAACTTTAAGAGTACCCGCTAGGCCTGTTTGTTTCTCACCGTTATTCTTTGTACCTTCTTTTTATACCAGAATTCCGATTACTGATATATTAAAGCTTGAGAATCAAATTTACATACTGCTCAACATTGATTTGTCAGCTCCATACAGTATGTTTGATTCTGTTGTAAAAAAGTATTATTATAACTAAAATGAAACAAAACGAACTATTGATGTAACAAATTTTTAAGACTTAAATTTACCAATCAATACGGGAAGTCATAGTAGCAAGTTACGGCGTCGATCCATCTCCTGCAACCATGATTAAAGTTTATTTTAGTTAGGATGATTATTTTAATTTTAATTTACATGCTATAACGCTCATACCTGCATATAGCAGAATATATCTACACTGCATCTCTTGTAATAACACCTGTTAGAGATGTCACAATAAATAAATATTAAATAGCTTCAAAATATCCGTTATGCTTTATGCATTAATAGTTATTTAACCAACAAGTGTGTTAATGAAGGCGATTAATAATCGAAACTGTTTAAAGCACGAACAAGCGATAGCGAGTGAGTGCCTTTAATAGTTGAGATTATTAATCGCCCATTAACAAACGAGTTGATTACAAAATTTTGTCGTTGACCGCAAATCTTTTTTTGTGGTGAAAAATTTGATTAATACAACTAACCTCCATGCAAAATATCAAAACCTCAAAATCACAAAAACAGTTAATTAATGAAAAAGAGTGGATTAATCAAAAACAGTGTATTAATAGATCTATTAATCCATCCTTTTTTTTAAAACAGTTAATTAATGAAAAAGAGTGTATTAATCAAAAACAGTGTATTAATGACTTCTATTAATCCATCCTTTTTAGGAAAATAATTCATTAATATTGAAATTAAGAAGCGGTCAACGGAAAAATTATTTTTCATACTTAATTTTGACATTAATTATTCTTTATGTTGTGTAGACAGCATGTGTAATTTTATTGATTGTTAATGTAGCTTACATAGTTTCGAATATCCTTATGTTTCTTATCATATAGGTACTATTTAATAATTTTTGCTATGTGATATTGTAATTTTGCTTTTTATTAATTAACCACATGCAGAAAAAGATAATCAAATAATTTTACATTATATAATAAATGGTGGTGGATAGTATTAACGTTAGATCCTTAATTAACTAATTTTAATAATTTTGTAGATATTATTATTATTAAAGTAAAAATAATTAGATTAACTTTGTTAATACGATTTATTTCATAATTATACAATTATAGGAGGGCATAAATTTACGAGTGCACAAGAAACTGTTAATATCTGATCTACCACGGCAACATCGTCAGTTTTCTTTTTCGCCAGGAACATAGGCATCGTTTCGTGAAGAACTGTATTTTTTTGACGAAGGACTCCAATAACGCGTTTGACGTGTATTCTGAAAAAAAAGATATAATTAAGATAATTATTGTAACAATATACTTGCACTACCTCACGCTTGCTTTATTCCTGGTTGATTCTATATCCCTTGGATCGAGCTGCCGTTTCCCTTTTAGAAAAGCAGGCGTAATCACTGTGGCCATATGTAGTCCTACGGAGTCTTTTATTAAAAAGCCAAGATCTGCCAATACAAAATCTTCTGACAAGAGATTGTTTAAAATCCCACAATCCTCTGTTAGACCTTTATCGCTTATTCTGCCACCATATCCATGTGATACAAATGATATTGATCCAGGAGGAGTGATGCCTATTAGTACCTTTAACGTATTATGTTGTTTGTACGTAGACCATGTAGTACATTGTACTTCAAGGCTACTTGATTTTTCCACTCTCATCTCAAAACAATCGATTATTACTGAAATCTTGTTGCCAAATGCTACCTTGAAGCATTCTGGCATTGATTTAATCAGCTGATCTTGTTCAGGCCAAATAATAAAATTTTTCATCCGATGATACATAATATTCAATGTGGTATAAAATATTCTGGAAATTGTTTGTACGCTGACGTTAAACATGTATGCCAATAAACTAAAATCTAAATGTATTCTAAGTTTTATCACCGTTATCAAAAACATGACTTTAAGCATGTTTTACTTACTGAATTAGGAATAAATATATATAATTAAATGTGAACTGTATATATTGTATGTATTTGGTGTAGCATTTGCCATAGTAGGCGTGTGTAAAAGAATTTTTTTTTGTAATGTCACAAACAAAGTATATCTATCTAACGCGCAAAACTTTAAATGCGGCATGTGCAGTGGGCTACAACCTCATTCTTCCATGCTCACGTAAAACTTTTACATTCACTGGAAAACTCTCACTTTTCTTAACTTGTAGAACAATTCTTTCCGCATTTTTTTTACTGCGTTCCAACAACGTCGTATTAATTAGGACGCCTTCCAGAGGCAAGCGTTTCCTTTCCAGAGACTTTCCATTTGAAAAAATATTTTTTGGAACTTTTCCTTAGCGTGCTTTTAAAACTTTCTTTAGTGCAACAAAAGTAATAAAATTCGTCGTACATTTTAAATGCGGCATATGCCGCGGGTTTCAGCTAGTATAGTAATATGTACCTACTGAAAAGAGCGATTTATTTAGTGATGCCGTCGAGACGAGATAATTCTCGATCTCGTCTCGTCTCGTCTCGAAATTTCGAGATCGAGATTGACATTTTTCCATCTCGAATATTCCAGACGAGATTAACCAAATTCTCGAATTTTTCTCGAGATTCTCGATTTCTCGATCTCGACAGTTTTTCAATAGTATTCTTAAAACCTGCATAAAAACAAAGTAGAATAGTTATAAGTAGTACCTACTTTATTTTAATTTTTTACAAAATCTGTACAAAGGTTATTTATAAGATCAAACTTGGAAAATAAATGGAAATGTTATAAATCTAATCTTTATATTATAGAAACCACCAAATATGAGCCCTGCGTCATCACACGCTGAATTTTGTAACGACAAACATGCTTGTACATTTGTTCACAAACTCCATGCGCACAATAGTGATAGCATTACAATAAGCGTGTGTTATTATTAAAGTAGTTTAAGTCACATACGCGCGTATTCACTAAAACGTCAACTGTCAAATAATACTTGTGGAGCCTTGTTCGTTTTTTCGGCCTTTTATAACTACGTTTTCAGGTTATTATTTACGATTTGATACAAATTATGTCTATGAAAGGTAAAAGGTTTCGTTCGCAATCTCAGCAGCTTTTATTAAATTTATTGGATTACTTCGAACGAGAGAAAGAAAATGGGGGTCATTTAACTCCATTGTCATATGTACAAGAGGTAAATAAAACATAATTCACCTAATTATATTTCACATCCATCGTTTATTTGGAGAGGGCAGCGGAAGCTCTAGGCATTAGTGTTTCTACTGTGAAAAGAGCTAAGAGTCGTTCTAGTATGAATCCAGTTTTATGTAGCCCTGGCAAGAAAAGACCACGCAAAAAGTTAAAATCTACTGATTTACCGGATTCCTCAGAAATGGTGTTATAAGGGACACCATATACACGATGTATTCGGAAAAAAAGCACGTTACCACCAATTCCCTGAATACTGAAGTGAAAGAAAGTCATATTTTACTTAGTAACACCAGCTTAAATCGAGTTCTACATGATATCGGTTTTAAATTCAAGAAAGATGATAACCGTAGAGCACTAACTGAAAAAGAAAATATTGCTATTATGCGGCTCCAGTTTTTAAAACGTTTCATGGAGAATCTAAATTCACCTCATCCACTGCAAGTAGTCTTTATGGACGAAACGTGGATTTATTCTAAAGGAAATCCTGGAAAGTCCTGGCAAGATTCAAATATTCGCAGTGTTAAAAAACCCGAAGGTTATGAAGGAAAACGTTTTCTTGTGGTTAATTCTGGGTCTAAATTAGGGTTTGTAGAAAACGCATCTCTATTATTTGCAACCAAATCTTTAAAAGAAGACTATCATGGGGAGATGAATTCAGAAACCTGTAAAAAATGGCTCATCAACCATTTAATTAATAATTTGAATGAGCCTTCATTGATAATATTGGACAATGCTCCTTATCATTCTGTTTTAATAGAAAGAAATCCCTCAACTTCCTGGAAGAAAGCCGATATTATAGAATGGTTTAATACAAATTCCATTAATCACGATCCAACTTAATTTAAAACTGAATTACTCGTACTAGCAAAATCTCACAGAAAAGAAAAGCGCTATGAAGTATATGAATTACTGCGAAGTTATGGTCATGATGATTTACGTTTACCACCATATCATTGTGAATTCAATGCCATTGGATTAATATGGGCACATGCAAAACAATATTACAATAATCACATCGGCAGGGATGGTTATGGTGATGAGTGAGTTCTTGCAATGTGGAAGGGAAGCATTAGAACAATGTACCAAAGATATGTGGAGTAATTGTGTACGTCACACTGAAGAAAAAATTAAGACTTGGTATGAGCGTGAATGGATTTTAGATGTAACTGTAGATGAACTAATCATTCATGTTGGCAACGACTCAAGTGACTCTAGTTTAAGTAGTGATAGTGATTAAGAATTGTAATTATTAATATGTTTACATTATTTTATTTTAGTCGTTATCTAAATTCCTACGTTCAATGGAATTATTTTTTGTAGAATTGCGTTGAGGAAGAAATACAGTTGTATATTTATTGGTTAGATTATTTTATCATTTGAAACTGTGTATTGGTAAATGATTCAAGTTGCATATAACCCCAGTCATCATAAAAGCAGTAAACGCAAATAACTAAAACAGTATAATAAAAAATGGATTTTTACATTTCTTAGTCAAAACTAAGGTACTATATTTATACGAGCAAGCTTGTCCGCCATTTTGAGTACTGAAAGTGGCGACAAATTCAAATTTTAGTTACTTTCCAAATAGCATACGGTAAGTTGGAAAAACAACGATCATGTCATTTAATTTTATCCGTCTTAAAAAAGATTGGTTTTTAAACAATTAAAAAGAAAGCAGAAAAAATCGAAACGAAAACACTGTTAACTAACACGTACGTGGTTCAAACTAGAGAAGTTTAATAGTACCTTAGTTCAAACAACAGTCACTCAGAACTCAATAGAACTGACACGTACAGTTGACAGCACAGAACAACACCTACACACTATATGGATTTAAATAACCACACTTGGATGAAAACTGTAATTTTAATTAGCATCGTAATGGAATGCACCAAGATTTAAATCAGCACCAGTGGCGTAACAAGACGGTTTGGCGCCGGTGTGCAAGAATAAATGATAGCCGCTGTAGACGAGAAGTTTCAGAAATAAGGAGAAGGGGGGATAATTTTTGGTCATGCAACACTTTAAATTTTCTTAACATGAAAGGTTACTAACTGCAAAATAAAACACATTTAGATGTTTCAATCTTTTACTAAATATAAAATAATAATAATAATAATCCCATTATTCCCTATTGGGGCACAGAGTATTCGTATATTCTCTCCAGTTGTCATTTTCCTTTGCTATTTGGCTCGGTTGTGCTATAGTCTTTCCTGTCTCTTGTTTTACAGTTCTCCTCCACGTTTTTCGCAGGCGTCCTCTGTTTCTGAAACCCTGAGGGTTCCACTTCTAAACTTTTCTGCAAATTTCAGTTTCATTTTTTTGCAACGTACCTATGCCCTAACCATCCATAGTTTCTTCTCCTAATTTCTATATTAATGTCCACCTGATTTGTTCGGTCCCAAAGATCTTTGTTCGAAATAATGTCTGGCCACCAAACACCTATTTACAAACACCTGAAATTTCTGCTTTACCACTTCTGTAACCGTCCGCATATTTGAGTTCGCTCGATGCCACAGCGCGGACCGGGAATGCCGGGCTCTGATTGGTCGCCAACTTCGTGTCCTTCTTGAATGACGTTTGAATTTGAACCGATGATTCTTATTAGTTTTAATTTTATTGTAATCTTTTTTTTTTGACTTACGTAAGTGCACTTGTTGCATATTAGCACCAATAAATATCTATCTATCTATAGATGAACAGACAAGATTTACCCTGTTTTGGTGTTAAGAAATCATCCTATTCAGAAACTACTTAAGCTGAATTGTATGAAACAATAAATAAGTAGTTATACTTATTTGTTATTTTGAATTTCGTCGTCTTTTAATACTTGTTGGAGTCGCTGCTTATATTATTTTCTTGCAAAGCTGCTGCAGTTTGTGTTGATGTACTTCAAAAGATCTATGAAAATTTATTTTTGTTATAACCTAGGTATATTTTGTTTTCAATTGTATTATGTTCATATTATTTTTGGAATGTTACTCAATTTTGAGTTGCAATTAGGTGTTGACAGTAGGTACGTATCAGAGCTAGTCCGGGTGTAAACAAAAGCAGGTATTAGATCTATTGAACAATCATTTTACTTATTGCCTACAGAATTACCTACATAAAGGAAAACGAGGCATTGACCAAGCATTGCGCGGCGCACCACGGACTAATCAGAGTCTGGCATTCACGGACTGCGCTGTAGCATCGAGCGAACTCAAATATGCAAACGGTTTCGGTATTTATTGTTTGCCAAACTGACATATTTTCTCTTAAAAATTAATCTTGTCTCCTCAGCAACTTGTTACAAACTTTTTACATTTAGAATTAAAATACTAGCATTTTGAGAAGAAAGATTAAGCTAAAAAATAAGTTCACATTCCCCTAAGTAAAGTAATATAAAAGAAGAAACTGAAAGTTTCATTATTTCGGCACAAGATCGATCAATGATGAAATGGTGAGAAAACCCAAATGCCTAAATATAGAAAAATAAATAATATAACGAGGCGCTACAACAAACATATTGTTCTCAGCTGCTGAACATCAGTGAACTACTGTACGTTCTAACAAGAGATCAATAAAAAAACAATTAGGGTAGGCTGTGATATGTGTTATACGTTTGGCAGTGCTGAAGTGTATTGTCAGTCTATGTCAAATTCGAAATTAGTAGGTTAGGTTTTGTTTGTTGTTTGACACAGACTGACGTAAAACTTAACCCGCAAATCTCGAATTTGATATAGACTGATAATACACTTCAGTACTGCCAAACGTATAACATATATCACAGTCTACCCTAATTGGTCTTTTTTTATTGATCTCTTGTTACGAAATATTATAGGCAATATTAAGAAGTATTAAAATTTTGGTGTGGAACACGAAAATTAATATGTATTTCAATTTGCAGCTACTCGAAGCGAATGGACTGTTTTTACTTAATTAATATTATAAAGGTAAAGTGTAAAATATAGAAATTAGAATATAGAATAAAGTAAGTTTAACTGTATTAATACATCTAAAATTGAGCTAGATAAAGAATATTTTTGATGTCTCAGAGGTTTGCTTTACTATAATATGGTATTCGATTAAATTATATAACACTATTGTCAGAATGGCATTAATAAAAGATCTGGAATAATAATAATCACAATAAAAACGAAAGACATAATACCAAAGAAATGTATGAAAAATATTATAGAATAGCTGCAATATCAAATAAATTACATATTCAGATATAAAAACATCTATAAAAATACCTAACACAGTTATCTAAAAATTGATGCTATATTGCCTTTTAGATCTGTTTTACGCTGTCTTCTTAAAAATTAATTTGCTGCTGTTTACAGTAACGCATAAAGATGGCCCACCCTTGTGGAAAACTCGAAACCCCTATCAGGTACGTCCCCAGCTAGCGGATAGGGAAGAACGCTCTGATGTTGTAAAGGGTTAGGTATGACACAAAGTACCTCTCGCTGGCCGGGAAGCAGAGCAACCAATAATACTTGTAGGTGTAGGTGGAAGTTGCGTGGACACAATGTATAATTTTCAGCGTGGGTCAAGTACTGGCGAAATAGGAAATTTACTACTATCATGAATTCAGGGCAGAATAAGTACACCAAGTCACAAATCGTGAAACCTTGAAAGTAGGTAGCTGGAACGTGCGCAATATGTTCCAAGTTAGTAAATTACACAATGTAGTAATAAAAATTAATATGTTAAATATCGATATTCTGAGTTTTAGGAAAGTGCGATGGTATTCTAATTCTAATGACACAGATATTATACCAGAAGACTGGTTAAAATATACTTTAATTATTTACCTGAGAAACCAAATGCAAGCAACTGTGGTGATCATCGTACCATCAATCTGATGAGTCGCGTATTTGTTAAAGTGAATTATAGAAAGATATATATTAATGTGAAGAAGAAATAAGTGGCTTCCGAACTGAATTTGATACCACTGTTTTTCTCTAACGTACTGGTACAACGGTGTAAGGATATGGCAGAAAATGTTTATATATGCTTCATAGACTACACAAAAGCATTCGAAAAAGTAAACCACGACAAACTTATAAGTATCTTAAGGAAGCACCAAACTGATGAATGTGTCATACTAATTAAAGCGAATCTGGACTGGCATCAAACTGCATCTATAAAAGTAGCAAACACTCACTCAAATTAAACAGCAATATGATGGGTGTGAAACAAGGATATATCTTATCGACACTAGGTACTTTTCAACTTCTATTCGGAGATAATTTACAGTGAACCCCTGTCTGGAAGATTAATAAACAGTATCTATATCAATAACTCAGATATGCTGGTGATACTACTATTTTGACCGATATCATGCACAGTTTACAACCAATGGTAAATACACTAAGTAGTGCGAGTGAACGTCATCGTCTGTTTTGTGATCACCAAGACACCTTACAACTATCATGAATATCTGTGCCCATCTTGAATAGTCAGGAAGACCATCGACAAGAAATTCTTATCAAAATGAAGTGGCTTTTAACCCCATTAGGTCTTTCACTATCGCTGAGAATGAGAATTCCTCGAGGCTATATTTTTTCATTTTTATTGGCCATACTTTCACCTCTCACACTTTCGAGCTATTATTTGCTACTCCACAGCGAGCCAGCACGATGCTTAGAGAACTTCTTTTGAAAATGTGAAGATTCAAGACTTGCCAAATAGAGACTGACACCTGTTAGGCCTTTAGCTCAAATTGGCATCGCATAACGTTTAGAACATCTCTTCAAAATTGATGATATGCTTGAATAACTTTTTTCTACTTTAATGTCTTCTAAGTTGATTAAACAGGTTTTCCAAGATAAGCTTTTGAAAATAGCCTCCATCAACCTTTCAAACTTGGTACTCAACGAATGGTCTTCGATGTCGTATATCCATATATAATTGTGCCGTCTCCTGTAGCGTTTAAAAACTTATTGTTAGTAGCAATTTGTCTTAACCCTGCAACGTATACGGTTATTGCTAAGAACTTAACTGTTCTTGTACTAAACAGAAGTGTAATTTTTAATTGAAGCTAGGAAGAGGTTAAGTTGACGTGACGTCGTCCCATAGATTAGTATTAGTTTATAAATCTTCTTCTTAGAATAGAAACTTATAACATGTACAAGTTTGACACTATCCTAATAGCGAGAATTGCTTTTCCGCCACTTATCTTAGATACAACTCTATACGAAATTTTCAAGGAATTCTATTTCCCCTCCAGCTTTTAATAAAGTTCGTATGTACTTATGTCTCTTGGAGGAATTTTTAATTGCTTCTAGTTATAATACATTCACGAACGCATCTTCCAACGTCTTGAAACGACTAAACTCAGAACTTACTGAGCAGCTACGTCTTTCACTCCTGTTTTTATCTTTCGCCAACTCATTTTAGACATTTTTTCAATGTACTAATATCATAGCAATATAGATTCTGGACACCTTATTTAAGCCCTTTAGAGAAACTGGAGGATACTTTCCACCAAAATGTCTAAACATAAATAGTCGTGTCGTCTCGTATTTCGTCGACTATTTGCATCCTATGTGTGCGGGTCTAGTTTGAAGTACCCTGAGAGTCTTTCTACAGCAAGTTGTAGTTTAATTCGTAACGATCGTGCATAAGATTATACCATTCCTCGCGAGGAGGTTATAAGAGTCGTGGTCGTGTGGCAATATCTATCCGCATCATCCCATCTAATGTAACGATTTCTTGAAGGTTCAGCTCATTCTCTGTTGTTCTGGATACATCTGTGAAAATGGATAAGTCAAGTTAAAATACATTTACAGCCTTTGCAAACATGTCCGAGTGTTTCTTAAAGTTAAAGATAACTTTAAACGGAAGGGAGTACATCATTGCCATTGCCATGGACAAAGGAGTTGATTTATGTTTTTATGACAGTTTCGGGGTAAACGGTTAAATATTTATTAATCAAATCAAAATTAAATCCAAAAGTTCATTACCGCCCATTGCACGATACGCCCTCGAGTAATCAATCATGGCAAAAAGATATAATTTATTACCATGCACAGATGTAATTATAGCATTAATAATACTGAGATGCTTTATTGTTGACCTGCGGATTGGTTTAATGACTGTACGTTAAGTTATATATTACAAGGTAACGCATTTACGAGCATATGATCGTATTTTTTAAAATTAAATAAAAATTAAGTACATGCATATACCAATTGACCATCTGTTGTAAATCGATGTCGCCTGTATAACTTTCAACATTCCTTCGCTTGCAGGAAGTAGATTATTACAAAAGAATAATATCGAGAGATCCAAAAAAAACTGTTTCTCAGCAGGCTGTGGAATGAAAAGTCACGTCTTTACTTGTGTCGGATAATAATTAGTTGTCAATTTCTCTACGAATCTGGCAGATTGTTAAAAGATTTCTGCTCCTAAAAATGACGTTTCATTTTTATTTAACTAGTGAATCACCCGAGTTACGCTTTGGCTCACAAATTTAGAAGAGATTCATTAATATAAATTAAAAAAAAGATGCACCGGCCGGGAATCGAACCCGGGCCGCCCGCGTGACAGGCGAACATTCTACCACTGAGCTACGGAACTTTGTTGAACTTCGAGCTGCTGTAGTGATATATAATGAATCAACTGAGTTTTGCTAATTTGCCAATTTAATTAAAACCTTTTCTGAAAATAAAAACCGGCCTACGATCTAAGTCTAACAATTAGCAACATTTTAAGCCATCATACAACTTAATCGGTCCAGTATCGTCGGAGGAACCAAGATACAAAGAGATCAACGATTTTATGTAGTGGATTCCAGCTTACACAAGTAAAGACGTGACTTTTCATTCCACAGCCTGCTAAGGAACAGTTTTTTTGGATCTCTCGATATAAGTTTAATATGTTAATATTAACATAATTTAATTTCACATTATTTAACTCGAAACGGTCCCAATATCATTTTTAACTTGGTACATCAGACTGCTTGTATAAGTTGTTTGTCATGGTATAAACGAGATTTTAAGGCAACAGCCGACTGCACTTACAACAGGTTGGTTTGCGTTAGGAGGCAACGGAAGTAAAGCCTCCGATCATCCGCAGCTTTCTCACGGGAGGGTGTGGTTCACGTTACTCATCAAGTCCGGTCCTGTCTTAGAACAGTAAAAATTGTGCTAAAATGCCCAGGCGCCACCGTAAAATTCAACCCGTATCTGGATGATGCTACATCATTCACGGCCGAAACATCGGGCCTGGTTCAAAATACTTACGTGGAAGCTTAACTGCTTGTAATCTAAAGGTCTAATTGCTTTGGCTGCTGAAGTTCAACTTTCATTTACAATCTCTTAACAATTGTCCAATCAATAACTAAACGCAACTATCGCTTTTTCTTACTGCTTAAATAACTGGCACTTTTAAATGAGCTGTTAAGCTTTTAGATGATTGAGGTTGCAAAGCAGAACATACACAGTCTAAATATAAATGGGTAACGCATAAATCAATCAATCAAATTTGGTACTCGAGTATACAACACAGAAAAAGTAATCCCAATAGCATGGAGACTCTGTAAATAAAGGGAAGAGAGCTCGAGTCAAAACAGTTAACCTCGAGTGTACAAATTAAAACAACAAACCTACAGTATACAACGTCGAGCTATTATCGTACACAGAAGAAATCTTATTAAACGCCGACAAAATAATACATATGAGCAGAACTAATAGATTAAGTGCTATGAAACAAATGTTTGTTGTTTTATAGTTTGACAGTTCAAATTTAGTTTTGATAATTGCAACAGTTATTATACAAGTAAATTTTGAAATAATTTCAGCAGTTACCAAAACACATAGACGCCGTACGAAGAATGATTCAGGAGGATACTTGAGTCATATATAGTATTACTAAGAGTACCTTGGACATTGGCATGACTGCAATAAACAAGATTTTACATAATCAGTTGGGTGTAAGAAAAGTCTGCTATCGGTGGATACCATACAGTTTAACAGAAAAACAACAGAGTGTGTGGAATGGCGTAAGAAAACTCTTTAGAAATATGATAAAGGTAGATCTAAAGCAGTTTACATCATAACTGCTGAAGAAAGCTGGATGTATGCATTTGCACCCGAATCTAAGCGGCAGTCTGCACAACGGGTGTTTCCAACAGATCCTAATCCAATTAAAGTGAAGCGATCTCAAAGTGTTGGTAAGAAAATTATTGATTTGGAGATTTAAAATCCGCCTAAGCGAAGAACGCACGTGCTTAATATTAATTAAAGAAAGATCTGCAAGATTTAAATTCAGAATTTTTATCGCTCCCGAGAATCCAACAGCCAACTAAAATTATCGACACGAATCTGATCACATATACTTTCAACAAAATTTCAACCGTTGCGGCGAAGTTTTCAGTCACAAATTTCCGTTTGTTCTTCTTCGGTTGCCAGCACACATGTTCGGCACTGCAATCGGTATGCAACTTGCACAAATTATTACAACACATCAACTCACGGCATGCAAAAACTGATTAATTACGTCACCCCGGGGAGCGTTTTGAGCCGTGGCGAGACACGTCTGGCCTCTTCGACTCTTAGATAGCTAATAATCATCCTTTCGCTCAAACCTCGGCGTCGCTCTAATTTCTCCATTTTGCCAGCTTTTCCTATACTCGATATGCTCTGTGGCTCTCACAGCATGGAACATTTTTAAATAAGCACAAGCTCTTGTGACTTGGGCTACGATACATTAACACGGCAAAATAACTTGGTAAATTTCTGACCGACATGTGGCAGCTCGAATTCTTTAAAGGCCTTTTGAAGAAACGCAGCAGCCTCTAGACAAGCCGGCGACGGTTAATCTAGACGCTGAAGGTGAGAGAAGATAAATAAAACGTGACGCGGCTGTGCCTTAGCATAAAGCACAACGGGAAAGCATCACACGTTCCTCCATAGGAATGTGCACCTTAACTTGCGTCCGCAAATTATTTGGTGGTGCACAGAGGCGTACTAGTACTATATGTTCGAAGACAAAAGCACTTACAATTGAAAATTAACATAACCTGTTATCATGCAATTGAGCTATGCTAGTATTTAATTTTGGGATTTATAAGCAGAATAACAATTATAAGACTTGGATTTTGCGGATGATCTCTGTCTACTAGCATAAACTTTCTAGAATATGCAACGAAAGCTCAGCAATCTAGAAAAAGCAACAAAGACTTATTGATTGCAGATCAACAACCGTAAAAAACCGCTTAAAATCAATAACAACAGTAGGCACCAAATTGAGATCAAGTAGCTCTCAGCTCTCATCTAATTAAAAATTCTTAGAAAGTAATGCTAAAGCTGTCTTCTTACGTGGTAGCGATATTTGGAAAACTAACAAAAATATAACGAAAGCCCTTCAGAGCTTTATAAATAGGTGTCTAGAAACTCAAATAAAGAAAATAAAATATACAATATGGAAAGATATCTCTGCAATAGAACGACATGGATTAAGAGTGAACGTCTAAGGTAAGCAAAATATGGAGACCCAGCGCAAGTTGGCGAAGATCGATAGGGAAAAATTGTTAGAATGGGAAAACATGGAAATAAATTAATACCTTAGTACAGAACTGGACCAGGTGACGCTGCTTCACAGAGCTTCCATGCTTCTAAAAGCAGTGAAAGAAAATAAGTCAAGTGGGATAATTACTAGCTCAACAATTTACAGGATGCTTCAAAATTGTACGGAGCAAATATAAAGGCGTTATTCTACATCAAAAAATAAGAGAAAACTCTAATAAGCATATGTCCTAAATCATTCATTTCAAAGACATCCTTGATTAAAGAATTAAAGATAGCAATTCGTTTTTAAAACGTTTAGATTTAGTAGGCTGGTATTTGGTTTTCATTATCTGTATGTTTTACTTCTTCTTCTTCTTCTTCTTCTTGTTTGTCGTATTCTCATGTCTGAGAAGTCGCGATACCATGATTACGTACATTTGTTTATGGTGTTTCTCCATGAGTGTGGATCTTGAGCATCCCTGAGCGTATTTTGTAGTGGACATCCTGTTATGGCTCTTACTAGAACAAGCCATCTCGTCGGTGATCCGCCCCTTGGCCTACTCCCCTTTACTTTGCCCTGGACGATGAGTTTCTCTAGACTATCTGTTTGTCTTCTAACTCAAATCAAATCAAATGTATTCAGTTAATATGTTACAAAAATATAATACAAAAAGATAACAAAAAAGTTATACGTTACGAGAATGTAACAAGAATATAATAAAAAGAAATAGAGAGTAGCAAATTTTAGACACAACAGATTCCCATTCTAAGCCAGCTTGTGTAACGGGAGTCGGTTGTTGTACTTATGACTGGTAAGTAAAGGCTTAGTCTAAAATGTTTTTAAAGAGCACCATATTAATCCACAAAAAGTCAGTAACTCCTTTAGAATACAGGTGTGCATTGTTGATTGAGTTGAGTATTAAAGGTAATAAGTTATACAATTTTGGACCAAAATAAGATATAAATCTTTGGGTTAAAGTTAAACGAAATCGAATAGAAACAGTTGTTTGTTGCTGACGAAATCTAGTGTTGTACTCATGTTCTAAACAAGTTTTTTTTGCAGGAGTTTTATACAAAAACAATAATACATTTTTTGAATACAGAACCTTGGCCTCGTTAAATAAGCAATCAGAAGCCAATAGCATACTTTTCTGTAGCATCACTTTAAATACAAATTTTTGTACGTTTACAGCAGGCAGTATTGTAGAGTAAAATGTACCTCCCCAATTAATTATACCATATCGTAAAATAACATGTGAACAAACGAAAATGAAATCAAGCTCGACTTTGAAATATTTGTTTTATGAATAATATTTTGGTGAGACTATAAGTCTATGTGAAATTCGAGGTTAGCAGGTTAGGTTTAACGTCAGTTTTGACACAGACTGACGCAAAACCTAACCTGCTAACCTCGAATTTGATGTATGTAAATTTGAATGTAATAAATTTTGTTTTGTCTACATTTAAAGTGAGTAGGTTCTGACTCAGCCATCTATTAATACTTGCTAAGCCCCCTTCAACTTTCATTTGGACATCGTGCCATTCATTGCCTTCAAACAAAATAACAGTGTCATCGGGGAACAAAACAAATTGACCCTGTACAGGAACATTGACTAAATCATTGATATAGACTAAGAATAGGACAGGTCCCAAAACAGTTCCTTGAGGGACTCTGTAGTCAATTTGTTTGAAGTTGCTCATGGCATTTTTAATTTTAACACACTGCCATCTATCAGCAAGATAGATGTGAAGCAAGCGATATGGTACGCCTCTAATCCCATAATTATAAAGCTTATCTAGTACCGTTTGTGGCAGGCACAAGTCCAGAAAGACAGCAGCCTGTTTGACACCTCCATCTAGATTATGATTAATGTTATTGGTTAGGTCAAAAAGAGCATGATCGGTGCTCAGGTCCCCTCTAAAACCAAATTGCCTGTCGCTTAATATTTTATTGCGTCCTAAAAAATCAATCATTCTTTTCTTCATACATTTTTCCAAAAGTTTCGAGAAATGTGTTGTTAAAGAAATCGGACTATAATTGTTAAAAGATGTTCTATTTCCAGATTTAAAAAAAGAGTAATTATAGATGGTTTAAAATAAATAGGAAAAATACCTTTTTCCAATACTACATTAAATAGTAAACATAACGGTTGCAAGATATACTGTTTGATAGCTTTCATTGTGCAAGAAGAAATATTATCAATACCTTGCACAGACCTGTTTCTAATCTTAGTGATATATCTGTCAAGTTCTTCTTCAGAAATTTGTTCCAAAAACATTGGATTTTTACTATGAGGCAATGGTAGATCGCGATCAGTTTTACTAAGGTTGTCGTCTGCTACAATTCTGGAAGCTACTGTATGGTAAGTATTGCAGAATTCGTCGGCGACAGATCGTGGAGATCCTGTCTGTATCTTCTATTTCCTTCAGTATGGATACGCTAGTGCCTCTTTCCATTCACGATATACGCAGCATTCTACGCCAGCACTATAACTCGAATGCATCTATTCTCTTTAAGTCTGATGCTTGGATTGTCCATGTCTCTGCCCCATACATAAAGATAGTAAACCCAAGTGATTTAACTAGAGCTATCTTAGTGTTTCTTGTAATCTGTTGGTCTTTCCATATCTTTGTCAGGTTGGTCATAGCGCTGCGAGCCATTGCGATGCGTCTTCTAATTTCTTTCTCGCATTCTGCTTGGTTGCTTATAAGGGACCCTAAGTATATGAACTCATCGATACTTTCTATGTTATTCAGAAGTCGTCTTGGTGACAGAGTGTGACCTCTATCGACTATCATAAGTTTGGTTTTGTTTAAGTTTATTTCCATGCCCAAGTTTCTGTTTTCCCTCGTCACTCGCTTTAACATTTATTGCATTTCGCTCTCGTCTCTAGGCAATATTGTTGTATCATCGGCGTATCGAAGGTGAGTGACCTTTTTCCCGCCAATCGAGATGCCGCCTTTAAAATTGTCTAGTGCCCGTCTCATTATATACTCTCCACATGCATTTAACAGTCGGGGTGAGAGTATGCAACCTTGTCGCACTCCCCTTTTTACAGCAAAAGTATCTGATTCGTGCCTATCCAATTTGACTACGGCTTGATGTGTTGCATACAATTTCTCTATCAGTCATATGAGGTGATTTGGGACTCCCATTTCGTCGAGGACTGTCCAGAGTTGTTGCCATTGAACACAGTCGAAGGCCTTTTTATAGTCGACAAAGCATAGTAGCATGGGGGTATTAAATTCACGTGCTTTCTCAAACAGTTGTTTAGTGTTAAATATGTTTTACTTACAACTGTCAAAATTATTATGAGTGACTTACAAGAAAGATATTATTTCGAACAGTAACTATAAATTTTACTAAAAAAAGAGAAACTTGAAATATTTTTTTTGGAACGCTTGCTTATTATTTTTGTATGTAAACAAAAAACCTGTGTTGGAACCAAGCCTACGTTTGAAAAACGAATTGCAATCTTAAATTCTTTGATCAAGGATATCTCTGAAATGAACGATTTTAGGACACAGTTTATTAGAGTCCTTCTCTTATTTTTTGATGCAGAATAACGCCCTTATATTTGTTCCGTGCAAATTTTGAAACACCCTGTATTAATCATTATACATAATAGTGGTAAAGGCAATAATATACGACACTTTCAAATAATACTTTTTCTTTTTATTAATTTTCATACTATATAGTTCCATGTAAATGTTTTTCCTATTTCATTTAATTTTAATACTGTGTATTCTTCTTTGTGGCTTATTACTGCGATTTAGTCTTTATTAATCTGCCATTTGTTCTTGCACCTTTAAACTTTGCTCCAAGTTTTTTGAAGATTTCAAATTGTTATTCTCATTTCATATTTTCAAATGCCTTTCCTTAACTCTATAGTATAGGTTAATTGAAAACAAAATCTGGGTTACATTGTAAGGACATAATATCACAATCTTTTGAAAGATACAAAAAGTATTTCTAAACTGCTTAAAATGCAGTTAAATTGCGTTGTAACACCTGTACACTGTATATAGTTCCTTTTATGCACCCAAGAGCAAAAGTCGAGCGAATTTAATTCTGTTGGTTATACCGCAGGGGCTTCTGCTCTTGCCTATTCATCTGGGAAGCTCTTGGGACAATCAGTTAACAATTTAGTGACACAAAATAGCATTGTTGCTTCTGGAAGCTAGACGCAGCTGGTATCGTCTTACATATAGCATTCCGGACGAAGCCGGGCATCTCGGCGCCGCCGTCTCGGCGCCACCACTTCGGCACCGCCATCTCGGCGCAGGGCCAGCTCGGCGCCGGGACAACTCGGCGCCGGGACAACTCGGCGCCGGAACAACTCGGCGCCGCGCAGTCAACTCGGCGCCAGCCGATTGGGCGCAGGGCCATCTCGGCGCAGAATTGGTTTAGAAAAATATACAGTGACCAGAAAACAGTCGGCATCAAATGGGAAACATTTTAATTTTTGTTTTTCAAAAAAGCTTTGTGGCAATAATTTGTTCTAGTCTGAAAGCCTATTTAGCCCGTGTTAGATATATTGAGTGATTTTTACTTAGTTAGAAACTGGCGTTTTTCGAAATTGTGTAAATCCAAAAAGTGCTATTTTTCGGCAATTAAGCAAGATTTTAATGAGATTTTTTATTATGTGTTAGTTTTAGCTGACTGAACAATCTCAAGGCCAGAAAACAACTTTTTTCGTAAAATTTGTCTCTATCCTGGCTAGTAAATGCATTTTTCGTAATTATTTTTAAAAAATGTAGAATTTTACTGATAACGGAAATCACGTGACAACTTTTGTTTGGCCCGTTTGTAATCACTTTTCAACCACTTCTGGTCGCCACCGTTTTATTTTCCAAGAAACTCTAAATAAAAAAGAAAATTCCATTTGATGCCAGCTTTTTGGCCCTCACTGTATAAGTTTGCATTTGCTTTTTGTGAATTAATTGTATTTGCCTAGAAGAAAGGATTATAATACCTTATTTATTTTACTACTGCAGATCATGAGATTTTAAAAGCTTATTGAAGTGTAATGTAAAATTTTTGATGTGGCAGTATAAGTTGCAAACATATAAGGTCTTACTAATCAATTAAACAAAATATCAAATATAATAATTTTATTCAAAACTATATGTAAAATGTATAATACAGATAAATCTAAAATTATAAATAAACTTAATTACGCATAAAATTTATATACATAATAATACATATTACTGTAATTCACAAGCAATACCACGTAAAAAAGTTATGCAATCATTCCTGTTGTAAGTTTGAACTAACCTCAACAGTCCTGGCATCTAATTCCCGATACTTTCTTTTTTTGCTGGTTTTATTATTTGTTTATAGTGATTTTCTTACGTAGTGCACACTATAGTTTGCGAATTTTAATTCGGCGCCGAGATGGCCCTGCGCCGAGATGACTGCCCCGAGATGTCCTAGACCCCATTCCGGAATACTATTCTTTGCTTTAAAAATGGATATGCTTTTTGTAATATATTGCCACGGATACACACTAATTTAAGCGATAGGATTTGTGAGATGATATAAATTGGTTTGTGGAGTTCACAAAATAAGCACTATTTTGATGTAAATAGCGATTATAATTAATAATAATTGTATACACTATAATCAATACAAGGAGATTTTTAAGACTATTGCAGTAAAGCAAAATTTTTATATTTTCAAACGTTTTGATCTTGAATAAGCTTTTCGAGAGCTCTATTTCAGAGTTTCAATAATTTTTATGGTTTTACCCAAACACTTTGCACTGTAAGTAACCCTACTAGGGTGGATTGTAAACACCTTAGCAACTTGGAGTTAAAAAAACTTCACCTTATGGTGGAACAATTTGGGAGGCAATCTAAAGTTATGTCACCTGTGTGTCACATATAGTAATTGTGAGAGTTATGACTAAAGCTGATATTATATGGCAAATGCATATTTTGTATAATTGATATACCGGCGAAACTTTTTGCATATGTATACTAATTATGTAAAAACAAATCGTTTAAGCGAAGTTTCATTTTGCATATTTTGCATATTAATACGTTTTTGAGCATATTTTATGTATTTTGCATATTTGGTTATATTTAGCAATAATTTGTAATGTATGAAGAACTTTTAGATATTTTTTTGTAAAATTTACCATTTTATTAAATTTATTAATAAAATTTTTATGTACAACTGAGATATATACTTTCACTTTCTGCCGCTGGAGTGCAGTGTGTGTATCAAAATGAGCAGAGTAAAGGGGAAGTCCCTGTTAAAATATTTGACTATATAAACATAGACTGCCCGCAACCCCCACTTTTCCCATACAAGCAGTGTATAAGGAATCGGTCAACACAAAATCCATTTCAAGAGTGTTGGGTGAATAACAGTCTCGTGGCGTTAGGGAAAATCTCATTTTTATGTTACTTACAACGTGAAGTTGGTGTTGGCAGTCCATGTTTATATAGTCAAACGTTAAAATGAATGACGTCTTTGAATAAAAATTAGAGAGATAAATATACCCATACAAAATAATTAAAATTTTTACATTATTTAGAATACTCCTACGTATTTTCAAAAAAATTAGAGCATATTATGTGCATATATTATAACTTTGGGTGCATATACTCAACCAAATGTGTGCATATATATGCGCATATATTCGTACATTTGTGTGCATATAATTATCAGCTTTAGTTATGACAACTAGAATTGTGTATAGTTAATTAATTCAATCTATTAGATGTTAATTAGTATTTCCTAGATCTTAGGAATACCTGTAAATATATCATGATTCGTTTAAAATGATACGGCATTCAACGAAATATTGACGTTTATGCTGCAGTTGAATTAATGCCAATTGCCCTGAAATATTGCATGGCTGTAACAATCTGAAACATATAACACAAGAAACTAAAAGATTAACAAAATGGTGCTATTAGATACAAATGTGAGTATGAGTGCGAGTACGAAGTTGAGCGGACCGACAAATTTGCGAAAGATGAGTTTGCGCGTTGACGAGTAGTTTATCCGTTTAACAATTTTTGCGAGTGATAATGTTTACGAGTGCCGGCAGTGAGCTAAATAAACTGTGTTCATTGGGAATCCTTTGCGGAGTGCAGGTAGTCCGCCTGGTCTATCAGCTGAACCCCACAAGTGTTAAATTGCTTTAAACTGCATGACTAAAGGTGGGTGGGTGACGATTTTGTGTTTTACATTTTTAAATTCCTCAGATTTTTTTACTTTTAAATTCTCTTCGAGTATAAATGTCCGAATCTTGTAAAAAAACAAGAGATTTGAATAACAGCGAGGAAGGCGATTTAAAAGTAGTTCATAAAAGCAGAACCGTGTCAAGGTTGCCACAGGAGACAAGGAGTACTCATTTTAAAGACGGTATGAGTGAGTTGAAGGAAATAAAAGATATGATGCAAATTATGATGGAAGAGTTAAGAAAAAACACGTAAGCAAGAAGGAAAAACACTGAAGAAAATAGAATATTAAGAGAAGAAATAAAAAAGAAAGAAGAAATGTGGAAAAAGAGAAGAAAGATTGAGAAGCAAAAATCGATAAACTAGATGATATACTCGAAAACTTTGATAAAGACAGAAGGAAAACAATGTGGTAGTCAAAGAAGTGAAATTAGGGAGATTAGTAAAATAGCGAAAGAAGAAAAAGTTAAGGAAAACCACGTAAGAGTGGGGTACAGAAAGATTGTTGTCGAAGGAGAATCATATACGTGGCATGACAAGGGAAATGGGGTGGCGAGGACTTCAAAAAACGAATTAGCTATAAACACCCAAACAAGAAGATGACGAAAATGGCAAAGAACATGGACAATGTGAATATGCTTAACCTCGCTGTAGAAAAAGAAACGGTTTTGGATAAATAAAAAAAGGAAATTGCAAGAAAAAGTTATAATATAAGAAAGAATAAGAAATTAAACGAGAACGTCTCACATACTCTGCGCAAGGAATGGAAGATTGGAACCTGGACTATAAAAAGTCTAAGTGAAAAGGAAGAAACTGTATAGTAGGGTTGAAAGTGAGGTGTAGGCACAGGCGGGGGTTGCATGTATAGGACAACATAAGATGCATAGAAAGCTGGAGTTTTGTTTTAATAAGGATCATGAGCGTTCAACTACGGATTCAGAACAGGGAGAGTTGTACCATTACTATCATATATGGCCGTAATGAGAATAACAAAAAAGAAATAAAGGAGAATTTCTGGGAGAAGTTACAAGATAAAGCTGATAAAGCTAATGATTTTATAATAATTGGGTATTTTAATGGCAGAGTTGGTAACGATATCAGAAATAGTGAGGGTACGGTGAAAAAGTATGAATAACCGGTAAAAACTGTAAATGGAATTATGATTATTGACTTATGTAGTATGAAGGATTTAGTAGTCTCAAATACATTATTTATGTACAACTCCTTCATAAATACACCAGAGAGATATGCAGTAGAAATGAAAGATCAATAACCGACCTGCTGCCAGCTAAAAGAACAAACCTAAAGATAATAAAAGATGTCAGAGTAAAGAGAGGTTACGAAATAGGATCTGACCACTTTTTGGTTGAAGTAAGACTAAAGAAGCAATATGACTGTCGGTGGAGGCAAGGAGAAGGGACAAAAAATTTCTCGAACATCAGGAGGTACAAACTAAAGTCAGATGAAATCAGAGAGGTCGAAAAGGAAATAAAACTACACTGGCGCGGTAAACTAAATGAAGATTTGGAACGTAGTTGGAAACTGTTTAAGGAAATCATAATTAGAGCAGCAACGAAGGCATGTGGTATAGTAAGATATAAAAATTTAAAAAAGCATACACCTTGGTGGAATGAAAAAAGCACTGAAAAGACAGAAGAAATCATGGCAGAAGTATCTTCAGTCAAGAAGCGACTGTGACTACCGGGTGTATAAAGAACAAAGAACACAATTCAGTAAATTGGTGAAGGATGTAAAACACAAATCTTGGGAAGGCTTAGGACTAAAAATGCAAGCACAGAAACAGGAAAATTCCAAACTGTTATATAAAACATGGCTAACACTAAAGAAAGGTAATAATATGAAACAACACTATATTAAGAGCAAGGAAGGAAAACTACTAACATCAAATAAACAGATAAGTGATAGATGATGGTACCAGTATTTCAGTGAATGGTTCGAGTGGCATAACCAAACAGTGGAAACGACAGAAGTGGAGGAAAATGTTAGTGAAACAAATATACAACTCGAAGAGGTTCTGAAGGATGGGAAGGCGTCTGGTCAAGACGGTTGAAAACCGGAAATGCTCAAACACATGGGATATGCAGGTATACATGTGCTACACTCAATAATAAGGAAATCACGGAAAAAGAAGCAAATTCCGGAGAAATAAAAATTGGTAATAATCGTGCAACTACTTAAAAAGTGATGCTTCGACTTGTACTAATTATAGGGGGATTTCTCGTCTGTCAGTACCTAGTAGGTAAAGTAGGTATAGGAAAGAATATTAGAATATCGGCCACGAAGAGAGATAGAATCAACATTACAGAAGAGTCAGGCTAGTTTTACAGCTGGAAGAAGTACGTAAGGCTGGATATTCAGCATAAGGCAGATTGCTGAAAGAGTCCTTAGGGGAAATGGAGAAGTGTTTTTATGTACAACTGACTTAGAAAAGGCGTGTGACACTTTACCAAAAAAATAGATTTGGGAAACCCTACGGAAGTGCGGGGTCTCCAAGGGACTAGTGGAAGCAGTCAGAAGCATCTATAGCAACACAAAAAACTCTGCTTTTATTTTCTTCGTCTAAAAGACGTAGTATTGTAATCGCGAAAAAATCATCTAACGAGATTTCTTGGGAACTTCTCGTTTCGGGGTTACTAGATGACGAAAAACAGGTTTTTTCAATTCCGTCTGTCTGTCTGTCTGTGACTGTCTGTCCTTCTGTATGTCTGTATATCTGTCTGTACGTCTGTATAACTAAAAGATTAGTTGTTGGAGGAAGACGATATTTTGCATGCAGATTATACCGGGACGTCAAAATTATCTTGATCAAGGGTGGTCATGATTTTAAAATAATATGTCGGAGCTAATTGGTAACATTGTAAGTTTATGTCAAATTCGAGGTTAGCGGGCTAGGTTTTGCGTCAGTTTGTGTCAAAACTGACTCAAAACATAACTTTATAACCTCGAATTTGACATAGACTTACAGTGTTACCAACTAGCTCCGACATATTATTTTAAAATCATGACCACCCGTGACCAAGATAATTTTTGACATCGCGGCATGTCTACCTGTCACAAAAATTCGAGCATTTCGAACAAATATATAAAAGGTGAGCACCTTAAAAAATAAAATTTTGTCTATTTTTGCTTTAACTTAAGAATTATTAGTTAAATAAAAGTAATATTTTGCACATAGCTCAGATTTTCACCTCTGAAGAAAAGGGCATATTTTGGACCCAACATGTAGATACACGGCGTACAGCTTTAAAAATATTTTTTCACGTTTTTCTATTTTCAAAATTATTAGTTTCAAATCTGCTACTACCGGAAGAAGTTCTGTGTAAAGCCTTTTACAGATTTGTTAGTTTGATCATCAATATTTAGCTCGTTTTTAGTTCAAGCGTTAACTTGATAAAATAAATTTTATTAATATGTGCTATTTATATTCTTTTAAAAGTGCTGCAGTGCTTGAATCAACTGGACAGTTACTGCTAGATTCAATTGTGCTCGTTGTCTGAGATATATTAGCGAGGAAATGGGAGTTGATTTTATACAGCTTTGCAAACAAAACATCTGGTACAAGAAATGTTTTCAATCCTCAATTAACTTTACGTTAAGGTATACAAGCCGTACTACCTGAAATGAAAGCTAATTTCTAAATGTTCCTAAAGCAATACTGCAAACATTACGTTTGTTAAACATAAACCATAGTAGGCCATGACATCTTTTTAAATATCTTGTCAACGATATCGAGATCGACAAAAATAATATATTTTAATTTAAATTAATAACCGCAGAGAATCGTAGATTGCTCTGACAAACGAAGTGCTACTTTTTATGTACCATATCAATATTACTGAAGTGATTATTATTAATTTATTATTGTTGAAATTATCAAGTTTAGTTTAGTAGGTTGTTAAATCATTTTTGTAATATTTAAACAGCAAACCTGTTGGTATGGCTTGTTAGAACTTTGGGATGTTAAAGTTGTTATATTTAATGCAAAATAACTTCTGTTAAAGAGCAGAAATATTCAGGGCGTTGAAAAAAGGGGGTAAATATTTAAAGGGCATATAGTACGACCAAAACAAGTGAAAAAGTCTTGATACTATATGGGTCTGCAACCGTTTTCAAAATAAGAACGATTTTCTTTTCGATAACTTAAATAAATTATTTTGTGTATTTAATTTGTCAGGTTGCATTGCGAAACATACGTTGCTTTCTGATAGTTTAAAATGTATTGAATTAGAAATCTTAATTTTCAACGTTATTCTGAATAGTGAGATTCAGTTAATACTGATTTAAATCAAAATGTCTTTGTATTCAAAAACTGAAATGGCCGATATGGTTTGCATGTACGGCCGTGCCAATGGGAATGCCTTGGGAACAAATCGTGTTTATAGCTATTTCCCAATCAACTACCTTGCCATGTGATGTTTAGAAAACCTTACCAACGGCTGAGGGATACTAGTTTCTTTGAAAAAAGTGTCTACACCTGAAGTGAAAGATCGAATTTTGACTATAGTGGTTGAAAATCCCGAAGCGAGTGTAAGAAGAGCTTCGGCCGAAGAGAATTCTTCATCAACTTTTGTATCCGTACCATATCCAACGGGTACAAGGCCTTACTCGCCCTGACCAATAAACAGGAATGATACTATGTCAATGGTTTTTACGGGAAACTGATGAACACCCAGGTTTCGCTGCTAATATCCTTTTCACTGGCGAGGTCGGAATCACTAAAGATGGATTTTCAATTTCCACAATAACCAGGTTTGGTCGGGAAAAATACCCAAATAGTTGCTGAATTCACATCTTAACAGCGCTTCACTCTTAATATCTGATTGGGCATCCTAGGAGACAAGTTATTATTGTTGTTTTTCCACAACGGTTAACAGATCCCGCATACCTTGATTTTCTTTGTAAATACTTTTCCCGTACGTTTGAAAGATATGCAAGATGAGGTACCTTAGCATTTTACGCGTGCTATTAGAGAGTGCTTGGACAGATCATTTTATAGTAGATGGATAGGGTAAGGGTGCCCTATTCCATGGCCGTTTAGATCTCCCGACTTAACTAGTTTTGATTTTAGTATTTGAGGTTACTTAATAAGTATACGCAACAGCTGTAAATAATCTTGCCAAGTTGCAACAGCGAATTGAACACTGTTGTCGAACAGTTTGAGCAGCACCGGGCTTTTCTTAAAGAGTTCGGATTTCCTTTATGAGAAGGTGTGGATCTTGTATCGATATGGAAGATCTTTGATAATGAAAAGCTAAACAAAATAATTTATGGGAGCTATAGAAAAAGAGCATGCCTCTTGTATGAAGATTTTTTAATTTCTTTTTATCGTATTATGTGCCCTTTAAACATTAATCCTGTTTTGTAACACCCTGTATCTAAATAAATAGCAGAAACAGTGGCATTGCTCTTTACCTTCTTTATCAATGTTTCAATATTGCCACTTTCAATAGGAAAACTGCCACCTTAACGAGTTTCTGAAAAATCAGAGAACACTGAAACAACTCTTTATGAGAAATAAAGAATGGCAAATAATATTCGAAAATGGTATATTAAAGAAAGCAAAACAAACAATAATTTTCCATTCTATTAAGCAAGTATGTCCTTAAATGGATAATTTTAGTTCGCAGAAAAAATGTCCATCAAAAGACACCCCGAAAATACTTCTGGATAATCTTCGGTTCGAAAACGATATTACAGATAGCCTCGACAGTTTAGCTCTAGTTACATCCCAAACTGCTGGTTTCACAGTTCACAAGGACAGTGGCGTGCCACAACCTACAATTCGCATAACTCAATCTGTTTTTATTAATACATAAAGAGGTTAAAGAGCTGGTTGCATAGCCGCATGCTCCAACGACTGGTCAAACAGTCTCGAGAGTTAAGCACCGTTCGCAGCCGTCGGCACTGCGACGGGTATCCGACCTGTAGTGGTAGAAAAATCGCAGCCAGCTGTGCCTCGGAGAGCACATTAAGCCGTCGGTCCCCGTTGTCATTTCGGTGACAGTCGTTAGATTACGTCAGAGGCGTTCGCGCAACCTGAAAGCTCTGGCACGATACGAATACACATAACATTAACAAGTATAAAAAAAGTTAATATAGAATATCTGCGATGTGAAAGTAATAGACAAAAAGAGAAGCAAACGTTTGAAAGCATAGGGAAGTTTAAAGTAGAAATAATGTGATGTAAAAGCAATCAAATACAGAAAATAGAAACATGCGAAAGTGTAGTAGTACTTAACGTATAAGGTATACAACGTGAAAGCAATCAAACAGGAAAAATAAACTTTGAAAAATATAGACAAATATTAACATAGAAGCTATGCAATGTAAAAAGAATCAAACAAATAAGAACAAAGTTACAAGTTGTAGAGCAATTTAACATATGTAGAGAGTATGGGGGTAATCAAACAAAGAAAGAAACGTTTTAAAGTAAACTTAAAACAGGGTATGTGTAATTCAACAAAAAAAACCTTCAAAATTATGGAGAAATTTATCGTAACATAGAATCCATACCATGTGAAAGTAACCGAACGCTACATAAGAATAGATTGAACACTATAAAAAAGCAAGATGAGGCTATCCTGTAACAGGTTTAAAATAAACTAAAGCTAAATAGGTGCAGAAATATGTATGTGAAATAAGGAAAACGACTAATAATAGATGGAATGCAAATGCATCTGAAGTTAAACTACTCAACAAAGAAAAACTACATATTTGCAATATAAATGTGGGAGAATACAAGAAAATGTTGAAAAGTATAAACAATTAGGAAATAAAAACACTATTAGGATGAAATAAACCATGAAAAAAATTCTAGAATTATGTATATAAATTTGACAGCAACAAAAAATGCGGAAAACAATAAAGACCCCAAGAACTGGATGGAAGTGAAGGTAGTTTTTATAACTACACTAAGTCAAAAGTATTACACCCTAGCCATATCTTCCAAAGCGTTGGAAAGGTTTTGTAACAAAGACCTAAGGGAAAATGTGCTAATTAATAATTCACTGCAGCCGAACTACCATCCCTACAACCCAGGAAAATCTACGGAATTCATCTTACATTTTGTAGCGTGATCGATAGAAAATCGGCAATGATATTTCTACTCTGGGTGTATTCATACACATAGAGGGTGCTTTTGATAAAATGACGGTTAATAGTACAGAGGTAACTCTTTGAGAGTGTGGGGTAAGCAACACACTTAAACAGTAGATTTTACAATTTCTGCAGTATAAAGTTGTACATATTGGTGTTGGAAACAACACGATTAGGGGGACGGTAAGCAAAGGCTATTCTCAGCCTTTTGTCATTATTACTGTCACCATTCTGTCGACTTAATGCAGCTGGCTTCTGTATTATAGGTTACACGGATGGCATAAGCATCGTGCTTGATAGCAAGTATGAACAAGTGTCATTTAATGCAAACGACACATAAAATAACTGAGCAATTGTGCAAGAATTCTCAAAACGGAGATGGTTCTATTCACAAAAAAAGAGGAAAATAGAGGTCTTCAGGACACTATGGCTTTTCCAAATGCCCCTAATCTTTTTAGACAAAAGATCTGAATATTATATTTGATAAAAGGGGGAAACATACTCAAACCGGAATTGAAAAAACCATGGGTCTTCACCAAAGACTGTCTTGTGACTGTACATTGCCGCCATCAGACCAATGCTTTGGTATGAAGCTTCAGTCTGGTTGATTTTTTTATAGACGAGAGATCTTCATAGATATCCGCTCGTCCGTACAAGCTGGTGTATCGGATTCTTACCGACTAAAACTAATCTTATTCGCCACAAGATGCAACGGCAATGTTTGTCACGTTTATCAAGGCGCACAGGTTGTTTACTCTAAACTATTATCTTGTCTAAGCCTTTCATCCCGTTCTTTGCTCTTCATTATGGTACCGATCATGTTCCTTATGCTGGTCCACTTGCTTTTTGACCTAATCATGTGACTCACCATTCCGGCGGCATCCAAGTCATGGCGAAGTTCTGTGTAGGCTGCCATTCTTTCCCTTTCCCACCTACCGCAATGGAATAAAGTATGTTCTGCAGTATCTATTTCCCCGTAATACATACATGCTTTGGTATAGTCTTTTCTAATTCTTTTTGTGTATGTTCGGCAGCCACTATGACCGGTTAAAGCTTGGGTTACACAGTAATCCAGAGCTCTATATTTACACTCCAGCCACTCACTAATTTCAGGTATGATGCGTTTTGTGCACTGTACCTTATCATTATTGCCGTTGCATCTGACTTGCCACATCCTGATGGCTTGGTGTATGGATATCTTTTTCTCCACCTGTCTGTCGTTGTGACTGTTGTGAGCTTCGTATACCTGTGTCCTCTCCTCCGCCTGGAGTACTATGGGCACAACCCCGACTATCACTTGCAGCGCTTCTGCGAGACTGTCCTGTATGCAGAGGTCACCTTAAGCAGCGCCTTCCTTTGTACCCTGGTTAGCAAGTCACGATATTTTGAAATGCTGGAAATTCTGGACGAAATAGGGGCTCCATAAAGCAATATCAAGTGGATTACACCACACAATATCTGTCTTTTTCCACTACTCGGGTCAGCGATGTGTGGCAATAGCCAATTGAGTTTCGCCATTCTATTCTCGGCCTTGTGGGTGACCTCCATTATGTGGTGCCCAAAACTTCCTCTTTCGTCCAGGATTATTGCCAAGTAACGCACTGACTTACTTATGCATTTGCCACCTGGAAGCAGATGTTTTCACGCTTCATCTTCCCCTTAAGAATAATCGCTTCAGTTTTGGCAGGGGCCAAATTTAGTTTTCGCCCTTCCATCCACGTTTTGATTCGTTGCAAGCAATAATTTTTCTTGTGCATTAGTGTCTTTGTCATCCGTCGTCGGCATTAAGGTCATGTCGTCTGCGAATGCTATCGCAGTAGCTCCTCGCCCTAGTTTCAAATCTAAGACTTCGTCGTAAATGATCTTCCCGAGTAGAGGCCCCAGACCCCCAGAACAGTGGCATGCAGTGTTGAAGGCATTCGACACGTCCAGCGTTACCACCACACACCACCGTTTTTCACTATTTCTTGCTATGTGGCACACTTTTTCCAGCGCCTGGACCGTTGATCTCTCCTTACGAAATCCATACTGGTTTCTATGGATTCCGCCCTTTTATTCTAGGTCTGCTTCCAGATTCCCTTTACCAATTATCCATATAATTTGTTTAGGGTGCTGAGCAGGCATATAGGTCTGTACGATGTCGAACTTTCAGGTTTTTATTCGGTTTTAGTATTAACACCAGCCTGGTTAGCTTCCAGTTCGTCGGGAAGCTCTGGCTTTGCAGTTGGTTGTTCATGACTTCCAGCAACCATTCTGGTCGGGTCTTTACCGCTTCTTTAATGGCTTCCACAAGTACGACATCTGGCCCAGGTGTTCTACACTTTTTCCTACCTCCAACCGACTTCAATAGCTCCCCTTGATGTCGCGGGGGTACGCCATCTGTCTATTGTTTGAGGAAAGAATACTCTAGCGATCTCTTTCTTCGTTTCCATTGCTAGCGCATACGGCGTTAGTCCTCTGAGATTTCTTATGACGATTTTGTATCCATTCCCCCACGGATCGTTGTTGTTCTCCTCGCACAAGTCTCTCCAGTGCAGCCGTTTAGATTCATTTATGAGCCTACGCAGTTCTTTATATATTCTCTTAGCCTCCGCATTCTCTTGCCCGTTCCAAGGTCTTCTCCTGTTAGTCGTGGTTATACGGCGCCTATAGCTATTACATGCTCTCCTCATAGCACCGATTGGTTCATTCTATCAAACGTAGTTTTCTTTCATTGCCGCTGTGGCCAATACTATCTTCGTACGCTTGTATAAGAATATTTGCCAGTGTGCTATATTGTTTATTTACTTCCGTTTGTTCCAGTAGTTTAATGCTAGCCTGGTAAACATATCTGTCTATCACTGCCTTCCTCTTGGTTCCACTTCTTGTAGGTGTCTTCTTGCTCTTCACTTCAAAGTATAGTATTGTAAAGACTGAAGTCAGTTATTCGATTCAAAATATGTATTCAGTAATAAATACAACGTCAGAATGACAATATTAACTAATACTAACCATTTTAGTTTCCATTACTCCAAGGCTTCTACAGGGATCCCCCCCCCCCTAGCAACAACGGTGTACCTACATAAACGCACGGGACATTGACGAGTACGCTGTGAATGGGAAGTAGAGGGAACAGGAACAAGAGATTTGTTTGGAGCTGCTCTAGCGGTAGAAGTAGTTGGTGGGATAGGGGCAGTTGGTAAAACAGATGGAGGTATTAACGGTGGTGTGATAATGGGCTGACTTTCCAAAAATGCCGGTTTAAGTCTATCTATGCTGATGTTCTTTTCTACTCCTTTAACAAGCAGCTTGAAGACTTTGCCCATTCTGCTCAGCACACGGAAGTGCCCTTCAAATGGGGGCTGTAATGGAGGTTTTACAGCATCTGAGCGAATGAAAACATGAGTGCATGTAGCAAGTTTCTTGTGTACGAAAGTTTTTATTACTCCGTGTTCGGCTGCAGTAGGCTTTAATTGCCTGATGGTACGGCGTAGATTGTCCATATATTCATTACCATAGCCGTGAAATACTCTTGGATGTTCGAATAAGTCGCCAGGGAGCCGCAGCGTTGTACCATAGAGGAGCTCAGCTGGCGAGCATCCAAAATCCTCTTTCACGGCGGTGCGTAATTTAAGAAGTACAGTTGGCAAAACCTGGGTCCATGGACGTGGAGAATAACACATGAGAGCTGCTTTTAATGAGCGGTGCCAGCTCTCAATCATTCCATTGCTAGCTGGATGATAAGA
Source organism: Agriotes lineatus (assembly GCA_940337035.1). NCBI lineage: Eukaryota > Metazoa > Arthropoda > Insecta > Coleoptera > Elateridae > Agriotes > Agriotes lineatus. The sequence continues at coordinate 15,237 of CALNHX010006494.1, read as the reverse complement.
TGTAGTACGGAACTTACTGGCTCCTAACAGGTTGGCCAGACACAGGAACAACTCAGATTGAAATTGCCTGCCTTGATCTGAAGTCAACCGGGAAGAAACACCACAGCGTGATATCCAGTTCCCGAAGAAAGTCTTCGCTACGGTATCCACCGACATATCAGTCATTGGAAAAGCTTCAGGCCATCTACTGAACCGGTCGATGCATGTTAGAATGTAGTGGTAGCCTTCTGATGGTGGAAGGGGACCGACTATATCAATGTTGACGTGGTTGAAGCGGTCTTCCGCTAGTGGAAACTTGTCCAAGGGTGCTTGTGTATGACGACCAACCTTACTGCGTTGCCATAAGACGCAGTTGCGGTCCAGGTGCGGCAGTCAGAGTTCATCGATGGCCAAACGTATCGGCGCCGCACCAAACGAACCGAGCTACGAATGCCAGGATGAGACAGGTTATGTAAGCTGTTGAAAAGTGATCGTCGTAGTGTAAGGACGAGCGCGATCCGTGAAGGTATCACAATACAACTCACAGTCATTGAACAGGACGACTTCAAGCTTGAGGGAGGTCTTCTTCGATTGTAACAGGTGGGATAACTCTTCGTCTTGCCCTTGAGATGTTGAATATCAGTGGAAAACTGCCAGATATAATCCAGATGTCTTAGTTGACGCGGAGAACATTTGTCAGCTTTCTGCGAGAATGCATAGACGAGGGGTTTGTGGTCGGTGAACAGCGTGAACTCTCGGCCCTGAGCCATATGCCGGAAGTGCTTTACAGCCAAGTAAGCAGCTAGAAGCTCAAGATCATATGTGCTGCACCGCTGCTCCGCAGGCTTGAATTTTCTCGAAAAGAACCTGAGCGGCTGCCAACTCCCGTTGTAAAGCTGATGTAGTAGCGCTCCTACTGCCAAATCTGATGCATCGACGGACAAGCCAAGACGAAAACTGGTCGACGGGTGTGCTAGAAGTGTTGCAGAAGCGAGGTCATCCTTGCATTTGTTAAACGCTGCAAGTGCAGCATCCGTCTAAACAATCTTCTTGTTGTCTTTCCTCCGTGATGACTTTAAATATTCATTCAAAATAGCTTGATGATGAGCTGCCTGGGGAAGGAAGCGGCGATAAAAATTTATTATGCCCAGGAACTGACGAAGCTTATGTACCGTAGAAGGTTGGGTAGCGGTTGAATCTCTACCGCAGTGACCCAGTGACCCAGAAAGGGCACCTCGTTCTGTCCAAAGTGGCATTTGGCCATGTTAATTGTCATGCCAAAGTGATCTAAGCGTTCGAGAACCTGTATCAAGTGCTCTCGATGTTCGTTTTCATCCCGGGAGGCTATTAGCACGTCGTCTATGTACACGAAGACGAAAGATAAATTTCCCAGAACCTCATGCATAAAGCGTTGTATTGTCTGAGCAGCATTTCTGAGCCCAAACGCCATTTTTACAAACGCAAATAATCCAAATGGTGTAATTATTGCTGTTTTAGGAATGTCTTCTTCTTGAATTGGAATCTGATGATATGCTCTATTTAAGTCCAGCCTAGTAAAGATAGTTTTACCTTGTAGCGAGTGCGCAAAGTCTTGGAGATGTGGTAAAGGATACCGATTATAGCAACGAATAGGTTGATGACACGATGCAAGGCTTGAAACAACCTTTTTGGGATCCCGAACTAGCAACGGAACCTTTTTGGATTACTCTGCAAATACAGCCAATAAACCTACAATCTCCATTGCGCTAAATGAGTCTATATGAACAAATGCCACCACGCAATGTTTGCTTGTGAACCACCCTCGCGAAGGATAAAAAATTTTTGTACAAGATTGCCATTAGGTAAACTGTGACTCGTCGTAATGATAATTTTTAGACACTGCAGACTGAAGAAACACATACATACGATGACATGTTCTATTCACATTCTATGTGAATATCCTGCACTTGCTTCCATAAGAGAATTCGTGCTGAGGAATTTCTGGCCTGACATAAAAAAGTTTACCGAAATAGTCAAATGGCTCGAGTGAGGCAGCGAAAGGGTGCCGTTATGGAAGTAGCACGTACAATGGGTTTATCTCGAGGACTAAGTACGTGTGAACGTATGCTGTTCACTTCTCCCCCGTCCCCCCCTTGTAATCCAGATTCCACATATTAATAACGCAACAGGAACACAGTCAATGGAAATAATCACGAGTAAAAATGAGATTGACTATATCTCTACTTTCGTAAGGAGTATGTGCGAAGATGTCACAGTTGTAAACCGCTTCAGTACGGGCAGTGACCATAGACTTGTTAGAGCAAGAATAAGCATAAACACTTACCTAGAAAGGAAAAAACAAATCGAAAAGAAAATTACACCATCAATATTAGACCTGGAAAAGAAAGAACAAGAGTACAACAGGATAATCGAACGCAAGCTAGAGCCCATAGAAAAGCTAGACGAATTATAACTAAACGAGTTATCGAACAAAATAGCAAGTAGCATCAATACTGCCGTGAAACAAGTCTGCTTTCAGATGCCCAAGAAAGATCAGAAGTTTAGCGCTGCAACATCCCGCCTTATAACAAACGAAGGGAGACAGATAGAGATTCGCCCGATTATGAGCAGCTAAACAAGAAAGTGAAAAAAGAAATCCGAAAAGACTTGAGAAGATATAATACTCGTATGATTGAAGAACTAATAGAAAGGAACACGAATATGAAAGTATTAAGATCCAAAAGAAGTAGAGGGAAGCTGATTATCAAGAAATTAAAAAATGACAAAGGAGTAATTGTAACAGACAGAAAAGAAATTGTAAATACCGTTCAAAGTTTCTACCGTAAATTATATAACCAACAGGCACAAATGACGAATGAGTTACGAGAGACCCAGCATGCTAGGGGTACAATTACGAACATTGGATCTGAAGATCTACCAGAGATAGACACAGCAGAGTTAAGAACAGCGATAAAACAAATGAAGACATGTAAAGCTCCAGGAGAAGATCGTATTTCTAGCGAAATGCTCAAAGTGGGAGGAAGAACCCTTGAAAAAGCAATGCTTAAGCTGATGAATAGGTGTGTTGTCGACGGACACATACCCAAATCATGGCAAAATGCTGAAGTAATTTTGATATATAAGAAAGGTGACACCACAAATCTGGAAAACTACCGGCCCATCAGCTTATTATCGATCTGCTATAAACTCCTTACAAAGATACTGACCAACCGACTCACCACTAAGTTCGACTTCTATCAACCAATCGAGCAAGCAGGTTTCAGAAGAGGTTTTAGTACAACTGACCACATTCAAGTAGTTAAAACACTAATCGAAAAATGTGCGGAATACAACATCCCACTCCACATCGCTTTTATCGATTATCATAAGGCGTTCGACTCTGTGGAAAGATGGGCAGTACTAGAAGGAATGGCAAGGGCACGGATTGACTCAAGATACATCACGCTTATCAAGCACATCTACGAAAACGCCTCACTTAAAGTAAAAATTAATGAAGATCTTGAGACCCATGGAATCCCAGTAGAGAGAGGAGTGAGACAAGGGGATACGATCTCTCCCAAATTGTTTACCCTCGCCCTCGAGGACGTATTCAAGACGCTACCCTGGCAGGATAAAGGTATCAACATCGACGGGACAAGACTAAATAATCTGCGATTCGCGGACGATATAGTTTTGATCAGTAACAGCGCACAAGAACTAAGAGACATGATAAAACAATTAGACGAAGCCTCTCAAACTATAGGCTTGACAATGAATGTAGGAAAAACAAAAATTATGAGTTCTGAAAATATAAATGTCACTCTGAGAAACCAGACCCTCGAAAATGTCCAAGAGTACAATTACCTAGGACATAATATCAAAAGGGGTAAAAATAACCAAACCGCTGAGCTCAATAGAAGAATCAGTCTCACATGGGCAGCTTTCGCAAAACTCAGTTATATTTTCAGAAACTCTGAAATACCAAACAATCTCAAACGAAAGGTATACAACACATGTATCCTTCCCGTGGCTACATACGGAATGGAAACAGCAACGCTAACAAAACACAGCGCAAACAGGTTGAGAATTTGTCAACGAGCAATGGAGAGAGCCATGCTCGGAATTAGCCTCAGAGATAGGATTCGGAATAAAGATATAAGAGCCAGGACGAGGGTCGAAGATGTTATCGAAAAAATTGCAAAACTAAAATGGCGCTGGGCCGGTCATATTGCCCGAGATAGTAATAAATGGACGAAAGCAATACTACAGTGGCGACCCCGATAAACCAGAAGAAGTGTTGGACGACCTCAAACAAGATGGCGAGACGACCTAAAAGAAATAGCGGGACGAAATTGGATGCTGAAGGCCCAAAACAGAGACACATAGAAGAAAATGGAGGAGGCTTATGTCCAGCAGTGGACCTTGAGAAGCTAGGAAGAAGAATTGTTTTTAGAACATTTAGATACCACAGAAAGCGATAGACGTTAGCCTCAGCAGCTTCTGCTTAAGATTTTCCATTCACTGTTACATAGTCGTCTGGTATAAGTACAAGACGTCGAAGAATTGCAAAAACTGCTTCCAAGGGGTTCTAAACTGTGTATATTAACACCCCCAATTGCATTATGCACCGAGTATCAATTATCAAGGTGTAAATATAAAATTTGGGACGCTATAATAACCGCTGGACGATGTTTTAACACTAAGGAGACAGAACTTTGATATTATTATGTCTTAGCAATTGTTTTTAGAACATTGAGATACCACAGAAAGCGATAGACGTTAGCCTGAGCAGCTTCTGCTTTGGATTTTCCATTCACTGTTACATAGCCGTCTGGTATAAGTACAAGACGTCGAAGAATTGCAAAAACTGCTTCCAAGGGGTTCTAAACTGTGTATATTAACACCCCCAATTGCCTTATGCACCGAGTATCAATTATCAAGGTGTAAATATAGAATTTGGGACGCTATAATAACCGCTGGACGATGTTTTAACACTAAGGAGACAGAACTTTTATCTTATTATGTCTTAGCAATTGTTTTTAGAACATTGAGATACTACAGAAAGCGATAGACGTTAGCCTGAGCAGCTTCTGCTTTGGATTTTTCATTCTCTTTTACATAGTTTTCTGGTATAATTACAAGACGATGAAGAATTGCAAAAACTGCTTCCAGGGAGTTATAAACTGTGCAGATTAACAGCCCTAATTGCTTCATACACCTAGTAACAATTTTCATGGTGTAAAATAAAATTTGGGACGCTATAATATCCTCTGGACGATGCTTTAACACTAAAGAGACATAGCTTTGATGCAATTGTGTCTAGAAATAGTTTTTAGAACATGAAGTCACCACAGAAAGCGATAGACGTTAGCCTAAGCAGCTTCTGCTTTAAATTTCCCATTCACTGTTACATAGTCGTCTGGTATAAGTACAAGACGTCGAAGAATTGCAAAAACTGCTTCCAAGGGGTTCTAAACTGTGTATATTAACACCCCCAATTGCCTTATGCACCGAGTATCAATTATCAAGGTGTAAATATAGAATTTGGGACACTATAATAACCGCTGGACGATGTTTTAACACTAAGGAGACAGAACTTTGATCTTATTATGTCTTAGCAATTGTTTTTAGAACATTGAGATACTACAGAAAGCGATAGACGTTAGCCTGAGCAGCTTCTGCTTTGGATTTTTCATTCTCTTTTACTAAGTTTTCTGGTATAATTACAAGACGATGAAGAATTGCAAAAACTGCTTTCAGGGAGTTATAAACTGTGCATATTAACAGCCCTAAATGCTTCATACACCTAGTAACAATTTTCATGGTGTAAAATAAAATTTGGGACGCTATAATATCCTCTGGACGATGCTTTAACACTAAAGAGACATAGCTTTGATGCAATTGTGTCTAGAAATAGTTTCTAGAACATGAAGTCACCACAGAAAGCGATAGACGTTAGCCTAAGCAGCTTCTGCTTTAAATTTCCCATTCACTGTTACATAGTCGTCTGGTATAAGTACAAGACGTCGAAGAATTGCAAAAACTGCTTCCAAGGGGTTCTAAACTGTGTATATTAACACCCCCAATTGCCTTATGCACCGAGTATCAATTATCAAAGTGTAAATATAAAATTTGGGACGCTATAATAACCGCTGGACGATGTTTTAACACTAAGGAGACAGAACTTTGATTTTATTATGTCTTAGCAATTGTTTTTAGAACATTGAGATACCACAGAAAGCGATAGACGTTAGTCTAAGCAGCTTCTGCTTTAGATTTTCCATTCACTGTTACATAGTCGTCTGGTATAAGTACAAGACGTCGAAGAATTGCAAAAACTGCTTCCAAGGAGTTCTAAACTGTGTATATTAACACCCCCAATTGCCTTATGCACCGAGTATCAATTATCAAAGTGTAAATATAAAATTTGGGACGCTATAATAACCGCTGGACGATGTTTTAACACTAAGGAGACAGAACTTTGATTTTATTATTTCTTAGCAATTGTTTTTAGAACATTGAGATACCACAGAAAGCGATAGACGTTAGCCTAAGCAGCTTCTGCTTTAGATTTTCCATTCACTGTTACATAGTCGTCTGCTATAAGTACAAGACGTCGAAGAATTGCAAAAACTGCTTTCAAGGGGTTCTAAACTGTGTATATTAACACCCCCAATTGCCTTATGCACCAAGTATCAATTATCAAGGTGTAAATATAAAATTTGGGACGCTATAATATCCTCTGGACGATGCTTTAACACTAAAGAGACATAGCTTTGATGCAATTGTGTCTAGAAATAGTTTTTAGAACATGAAGTCACCACAGAAAGCGATAGACGTTAGCCTAAGCAGCTTCTGCTTTAAATTTCCCATTCACTGTTACATAGTCGTCTGGTATAAGTACAAGACGTCGAAGAATTGCAAAAACTGCTTCCAAGGGGTTCTAAGCTGTGTATATTAACACCCCCAATTGCCTTATGCACCGAGTATCAATTATAAAGGTGCAAATATAAAATTTGGGACGCTATAATAACCGCTGGACGATGTTTTAACACTAAGGAGACAGAACTTTGATTTTATTATGTCTTAGCAATTGTTTTTAGAACATTGAGATACCACAGAAAGCGATAGACGTTAGCCTAAGCGGCTTCTGCTTTAGATTTTCCATTCACTGTTACATAGTCGTCTGGTATAAGTACAAGACGTCGAAGAATTGCAAAAACTGCTTCCAAGGGGTTCTAAACTGTGTATATTAACACCCCCAATTGCCATATGCACCGAGTATCAATTATCAAGGTGTAAATATAAAATTTGGACCGCTATAATAATCGCTGGACGATGTTTTAACACTAAGGAGACAGAACTTTGATATTATTATGTCTTAGCAATTGTTTTTAGAACATTGAGATACCACAGAAAGCGATAGACGTTAGCCTGAGCAGCTTCTGCTTTGGATTTTCCATTCACTGTTACATAGTCGTCTGGTATTAGTACAAGACGTCGAAGAATTGCAAAAACTGCTTCCAAGGGGTTCTAAACTGTGTATATTAACACCCCCAATTGCCTTATGCACCGAGTATCAATTATCAAGGTGTAAATATAAAATTCGGGACGCTATAATAACCGCTGGACGATGTTTTAACACTAAGGAGACAGAACTTTGGTCTTATTATGTCTTAGCAATTGTTTTTAAAACATTGAGATACCACAGAATGCCATAGACGTTAGCCTGAGCAGCTTCTGCTTTGGATTTTTCATTCTCTTTTACATAGTTCTCTGGTATAATTGCAAGACGATGAAGAATTGCAAAAACTGCTTCCAGGGAGTTATAAACTGTGCATATTAACAGCCCTAATTGCTTCATACACCTAGTAACAATTTTCATGGTGTAAATATAAAATTTGAGACGCTATAATATCCTCTGGACGAAGCTTTAACACTAAAGAGACATAGCTTTGATGCAATTGTGTCTAGAAATAGTTTTTAGAACATGAAGTCACCACAGAAAGCGATAGACGTTAGCCTAAGCAGCTTCTGCTTTAAATTTCCCATTCACTGTTACATAGTCGTCTGGTATAAGTACAAGACGTCGAAGAATTGCAAAAACTGCTACCAAGGGGTTCTAAACTGTGGATATTAACACCCCCAATTGCCTTATGCACCGAGTATCAATTATGAAAGTGTAAATATAAAATTTGGGACGCTATAATAACCGCTGGACGATGTTTTAACACTAAGGAGACAGAACTTTGATTTTATTATGTCTTAGCAATTGTTTTTAGAACATTGAGATACCACAGAAAGCGATAGACGTTAGCCTAAGCAGCTTCTGCTTTAGATTTTCCATTCACTGTTACATAGTCGTCTGGTATAAGTACAAGACGTCGAAGAATTGCAAAAACTGCTTCCAAGGGGTTCTAAACTGTGTATATTAACACCCCCAATTGCCTTGTGCACCGAGTATCAATTATCAAGGTGTAAATATAAAATTTGGGACGCTATAATAACCGCTGAACGATGTTTTAACACTAAGGAGACATAACTTTGATCTTATTATGTCTTAGCAATTGTTTTTAGAACATTGAGATACTACAGGAAGCGATAGACGTTAGCCTGAGCAGCTTCTGCTTTGGATTTTTCATTCTCTTTTATATAGTTGTCTGGTATAATTACAAGACGATGAAGAATTGCAAAAACTGCTTCCAGGTAGTTATAAACTGTGCATATTAACAGCCCTAATTTCTTCATACACCTAGTAACAATTTTCATGGTGTAAAATAAAATTTGGGACGCTATAATATCCTCTGGACGATGCTTTAACACTAAAGAGACATAGCTTTGATGCAATTGTGTCTAGAAATAGTTTTTAGAACATGAAGTCACCACAGAAAGCGATAGACGTTAGCCTAAGCAGCTTCTGCTTTAAATTTCCCATTCACTGTTACATAGTCGTCTGGTATAAGTACAAGACGTCGAAGAATTGCAAAAACTGCTTCCAAGGGGTTCTAAACTGTGTATATTAACACCCCCAATTGCCTTATGCACCGAGTATCAATTATCAAGGTGTAAATATAGAATTTGGGACACTATAATAACCGCTGGACGATGTTTTAACACTAAGGAGACAGAACTTTGATCTTATTATGTCTTAGCAATTGTTTTTAGAACATTGAGATACTACAGAAAGCGATAGACGTTAGCCTGAGCAGCTTCTGCTTTGGATTTTTCATTCTCTTTTACATAGTTTTTTGGTATAATTACAAGACGATGAAGAATTGCAAAAACTGCTTCCAGGGAGTTATAAACTGTGCATATTAACAGCCCTAATTGCTTCATACACCTAGTAACAATTTTCATGGTGTAAAATAAAATTTGGGACGCTATAATATCCTCTGGACGATGCTTTAACACTAAAGAGACATAGCTTTGATGCAATTGTGTCTAGAAATAGTTTTTAGAACATGAAGTCACCACAGAAAGCGATAGACGTTAGCCTAAGCAGCTTCTGCTTTAAATTTCCCATTCACTGTTACATAGTCGTCTGGTATAAGTACAAGACGTCGAAGAATTGCAAAAACTGCTTCCAAGGGGTTCTAAACTGTGTATATTAACACCCCCAATTGCCTTATGCACCGAGTATCAATTATCAAGGTGCAAATATAAAATTTGGGACGCTATAATAACCGCTGGACGATGTTTTAACACTAAGGAGACAGAACTTTGATTTTATTATGTCTTAGCAATTGGTTTTAGAACATTGAGATACCACAGAAAGCGATAGACGTTAGCCTAAGCAGCTTCTGCTTTAGATTTTCCATTCACTGTTACATAGTCGTCTGGTATAAGTACAAGACGTCGAAGAATTGCAAAAACTGCTTCCAAGGAGTTCTAAACTGTGTATATTAACACCCCCAATTGCCTTATGCACCGAGTATCAATTATCAAAGTGTAAATATAAAATTTGGGACGCTATAATAACCGCTGGACGATGTTTTAACACTAAGGAGACAGAACTTTGATTTTATTATGTCTTAGCAATTGTTTTTAGAACATTGAGATACCACAGAAAGCGATAGACGTTAGCCTAAGCAGCTTCTGCTTTAGATTTTCCATTCACTGTTACATAGTCGTCTGGTATAAGTACAAGACGTCGAAGAATTGCAAAAACTGCTTCCAAGGGGTTCTAAACTGTGTATATTAACACCCCCAATTGCCTTATGCACCAAGTATCAATTATCAAGGTGTAAATATAAAATTTGGGACGCTAAAATAACCGCTGGACGATGTTTTAACACTAAGGAGACAGAACTTTGATCTTATTATTTCTTAGCAATTGTTTTCAGAACATTGAGATACTACAGAAAGCGATAGACGTTAGCCTGAGCAGCTTCTGCTTTGAATTTTTCATTCTCTTTTACATAGCTGTCTGGTATAATTACAAGACGATGAAGAATTGCAAAAACTGCTTCCAGGGAGTTATAAACTGTGCATATTAACAGCCCTAATTGCTTCATACACCTAGTAACAATTTTCATGGTGTAAAATAAAATTTGGGACGCTATAATATCCTCTGGACGATGCTTTAACACTAAAGAGACATAGCTTTGATGCAATTGTGTCTAGAAATAGTTTTTAGAACATGAAGTCACCACAGAAAGCGATAGACGTTAGCCTAAGCAGCTTCTGCTTTAAATTTCCCATTCACTGTTACATAGTCGTCTGGTATAAGTACAAGACGTCGAAGAATTGCAAAAACTGCTTCCAAGGGGTTCTAAGCTGTGTATATTAACACCCCCAATTGCCTTATGCACCGAGTATCAATTATCAAGGTGCAAATATAAAATTTGGGACGCTATAATAACCGCTGGACGATGTTTTAACACTAAGGAGACAGAACTTTGATTTTATTATGTCTTAGCAATTGGTTTTAGAACATTGAGATACCACAGAAAGCGATAGACGTTAGCCTAAGCAGCTTCTGCTTTAGATTTTCCATTCACTGTTACATAGTCGTCTGGTATAAGTACAAGACGTCGAAGAATTGCAAAAACTGCTTCCAAGGAGTTCTAAACTGTGTATATTAACACCCCCAATTGCCTTATGCACCGAGTATCAATTATCAAAGTGTAAATATAAAATTTGGGACGCTATAATAACCGCTGGACGATGTTTTAACACTAAGGAGACAGAACTTTGATTTTATTATGTCTTAGCAATTGTTTTTAGAACATTGAGATACCACAGAAAGCGATAGACGTTAGCCTAAGCAGCTTCTGCTTTAGATTTTCCATTCACTGTTACATAGTCGTCTGGTATAAGTACAAGACGTCGAAGAATTGCAAAAACTGCTTCCAAGGGGTTCTAAACTGTGTATATTAACACCCCCCAATTGCCTTATGCACCAAGTATCAATTATCAAGGTGTAAATATAAAATTTGGGACGCTAAAATAACCGCTGGACGATGTTTTAACACTAAGGAGACAGAACTTTGATCTTATTATTTCTTAGCAATTGTTTTCAGAACATTGAGATACTACAGAAAGCGATAGACGTTAGCCTGAGCAGCTTCTGCTTTGAATTTTTCATTCTCTTTTACATAGCTGTCTGGTATAATTACAAGACGATGAAGAATTGCAAAAACTGCTTCCAGGGAGTTATAAACTGTGCATATTAACACCCCTAATTGCTTCATACACCTAGTAACAATTTTCATGGTGTAAAATAAAATTTGGGACGCTATAATATCCTCTGGACGATGCTTTAACACTAAAGAGACATAGCTTTGATGCAATTGTGTCTAGAAATAGTTTTTAGAACATGAAGTCATCACAGAAAGCGATAGACGTTAGCCTAAGCAGCTTCTGCTTTAAATTTCCCATTCACTGTTACATAGTCGTCTGGTATAAGTACAAGACGTCGAAGAATTGCAAAAACTGCTTCCAAGGGGTTCTAAGCTGTGTATATTAACACCCCCAATTGCCTTATGCACCGAGTATCAATTATCAAGGTGCAAATATAAAATTTGGGACGCTATAATAACCGCTGGACGATGTTTTAACACTAAGGAGACAGAACTTTGATTTTATTATGTCTTAGCAATTGTTTTTAGAACATTGAGATACCACAGAAAGCGATAGACGTTAGCCTAAGCGGCTTCTGCTTTAGATTTTCCATTCACTGTTACATAGTCGTCTGGTATAAGTACAAGACGTCGAAGAATTGCAAAAACTGCTTCCAAGGGGTTCTAAACTGTGTATATTAACACCTCCAATTGCCATATGCACCGAGTATCAATTATCAAGGTGTAAATATAAAATTTGGACCGCTATAATAATCGCTGGACGATGTTTTAACACTAAGGAGACAGAACTTTGATATTATTATGTCTTAGCAATTGTTTTTAGAACATTGAGATACCACAGAAAGCGATAGACGTTAGCCTGAGCAGCTTCTGCTTTGGATTTTCCATTCACTGTTACATAGTCGTCTGGTATTAGTACAAGACGTCGAAGAATTGCAAAAACTGCTTCCAAGGGGTTCTAAACTGTGTATATTAACACCCCCCAATTGCCTTATGCACCGAGTATCAATTATCAAGGTGTAAATATAAAATTTGGGACGCTATAATAAACGCTGGACGATGTTTTAACACTAACGAGACAGAACTTTGGTCTTATTATGTCTTAGCAATTGTTTTTAAAACATTGAGATACCACAGAATGCCATAGACGTTAGCCTGAGCAGCTTCTGCTTTGAATTTTTCATTCTCTTTTACATAGCTGTCTGGTATAATTACAAGACGATGAAGAATTGCAAAAACTGCTTCCAGGGAGTTATAAACTGTGCATATTAACAGCCCTAATTGCTTCATACACCTAGTAACAATTTTCATGGTGTAAAATAAAATTTGGGACGCTATAATATCCTCTGGACGATGCTTTAACACTAAAGAGACATAGCTTTGATGCAATTGTGTCTAGAAATAGTTTTTAGAACATGAAGTCACCACAGAAAGCGATAGACGTTAGCCTAAGCAGCTTCTGCTTTAAATTTCCCATTCACTGTTACATAGTCGTCTGGTATAAGTACAAGACGCCGAAGAATTGCAAAAACAGCTTCCAAGGGGGTTCTAAGCTGTGTATATTAACACCCCCCAATTGCCTTATGCACCGAGTATCAATTATCAAGGTGCAAATATAAAATTTGGGAAGCTATAATAACCGCTGGACGATGTTTTAACACTAAGGAGACAGAACTTTGATTTTATTATGTCTTAGCAATTGTTTTTAGAACATTGAGATACCACAGAAAGCGATAGACGTTAGCCTAAGCGGCTTCTGCTTTAGATTTTCCATTCACTGTTACATAGTCGTCTGGTATAAGTACAAGACGTCGAAGAATTGCAAAAACTGCTTCCAAGGGGTTCTAAACTGTGTATATTAACACCTCCAATTGCCATATGCACCGAGTATCAATTATCAAGGTGTAAATATAAAATTTGGACCGCTATAATAATCGCTGGACGATGTTTTAACACTAAGGAGACAGAACTTTGATATTATTATGTCTTAGCAATTGTTTCTAGAACATTGAGATACCACAGAAAGCGATAGACGTTAGCCTGAGCAGCTTCTGCTTTGGATTTTCCATTCACTGTTACATAGTCGTCTGGTATTAGTACAAGACGTCGAAGAATTGCAAAAACTGCTTCCAAGGGGTTCTAAACTGTGTATATTAACACCCCCCAATTGCCTTATGCACCGAGTATCAATTATCAAGGTGTAAATATAAAATTTGGGACGCTATAATAACCGCTGGACGATGTTTTAACACTAAGGAGACAGAACTTTGGTCTTATTATGTCTTAGCAATTGTTTTTAAAACATTGAGATACCACAGAATGCCATAGACGTTAGCCTGAGCAGCTTCTGCTTTGGATTTTTCATTCTCTTTTACATAGTTCTCTGGTATAATTGCAAGACGATGAAGAATTGCAAAAACTGCTTCCAGGGAGTTATAAACTGTGCATATTAACAGCCCTAATTGCTTCATACACCTAGTAACAATTTTCATGGTGTAAATATAAAATTTGGGACGCTATAATATCCTCTGGACGAAGCTTTAACACTAAAGAGACATAGCTTTGATGCAATTGTGTCTAGAAATAGTTTTTAGAACAAGAAGTCACCACAGAAAGCGATAGACGTTAGCCTAAGCAGCTTCTGCTTTAAATTTCCCATTCACTGTTACATAGTCGTCTGGTATAAGTACAAGACGTCGAAGAATTGCAAAAACTGCTACCAAGGGGTTCTAAACTGTGGATATTAACACCCCCAATTGCCTTATGCACCGAGTATCAATTATCAAAGTGTAAATATAAAATTTGGGACGCTATAATAACCGCTGGACGATGTTTTAACACTAAGGAGACAGAACTTTGGTCTTATTATGTCTTAGCAATTGTTTTTAGAAATTGAGATACCATAGAAAGCCATAGACGTTAGCCTGAGCAGATTCTGCTTTGGATTTTTTATTCTCTTTTACATAGTTGTCTGGTATAATTACAAGACGATGAAGAATTGCAAAAACTGCTTCCAGGGAGTTATAAACTGTGCATATTAACAGCCCTAATTGCTTCATACACCTAGTAACAATTTTCATGGTGTAAATATAAAATTTGGGACGCTATAATATCCTCTGGACGATGCTTTAACACTAAAGAGACATAGCTTTGATGCAATTGTGTCTAGAAATAGTTTTTAGAACATGAAGTCACCACAGAAAGCGACAGACGTTAGCCTAAGCAGCTTCTGCTTTAAATTTCCCATTCACTGTTACATAGTCGTCTGGTATAAGTACAAGACGTCGAAGAATTGCAAAAACTGCTTCCAAGGAGTTCTAAACTGTGTATATTAACACCCCCAATTGCCTTATGCACCGAGTATCAATTATCAAGGTGCAAATATAAAATTTGGGACGCTATAATAACCGCTGGAAGATGTTTTAACACTAAGGAGACAGAACTTTGATCTTATTATGTCTTAGCAATTGTTTTTAGAACATTGAGATACCACAGAAAGCGATAGACGTTAGCCTGAGCAGCTTCTGCTTTCGATTTTCCATTCACTGTTACATAGTCGTCTGGTATAAGTACAAAACGTCGAAGAATTGCAAAAACTGCTTCCAAGGGGTTCTAAACTGTGTATATTAACACCCCCAATTGCCTTATGCACCGAGTATCAATTATCAAGGTGTAAATATAAAATTTGGGACGCTAT